>JAQPPZ010003800.1:0-123498 GCA_028583015.1 Wollemia nobilis | reverse complement strand
TGCTCAAATATGCTCAATAATTCCACATAGAACTTGCTCAAATCTGCTCAACAAGTCCACATAGAACTTGCTTAAATCTGCTCAACAAGTCCACACAGAACTTGCTCAAATATTCTCAACAAGTCCACACATAACTTACTCAAATATGCTCAACAAGTCCACACAAAACTTGCTCAAATCTTCTCAACAAGTCCACACAAAACTTGCTCAAATTTGCTCAACAAGTCCACACAGAACTTGTCCAATCTGCTCAACATGTCCACACATAACTTGCTCAAATCTGCTCAACAAGTCTACATAGAACTTGTCCAATCTCATAGAAACATAAAGAGAATTGTTAGAGACTCAATATGTTCTACACTTATCACAATGCTCAATTACTTTCTCAAATCAATTTAGAATATACAATGGTTTATTTTATGGAACTTGAACAATCACTTCACACATCCACTTGACTAGGCTCAACCAACTCTACTCAACCAATCACTCAATGAAACACCCCTTTCTCACAAACCCTAGTCCAAGCATATAAACACCAACTCAAAATATTTCCAACAATGCTCAACAACAAATCTCACATAACAATGATACTCATGATATTTGCAAACCCTAGTTCAAGTTCTTTGCTCAACAACTCACTTCAACAACAATGTTTATAAAATAATCTTCACATAGCAATGATATTCAAACCCTAACTCAAGTTCTTCACACAACCAATGGCTTCAACAACAATGCTTATCAAACAAGGTTTTAACAACAATTATTTTTCCAGAAAACCTTGAAGCATTCACTCAACTTACTCAATAGGAAACCCTAATCAAGTCCTTTTCACTCCAAACTTATTTTCTAGAAAACCAATCAATCAACTCAACTATGGAAGAATGTGCTCATACCTTTTTCTTGATGATGAAGGGATCACATAAATCTGCCACAATCACAAACACTTCTATGCCAAACTCAAAGAGGTCTGAAGATAAATCTTTCTCACAATATAATGCAAATACCTAATTACACCTTATCACTCCACCTTTAAAAAACAACCATCAACATACATAAAATATTTATCCAATAACACCTTATAAACTCCCAACTAAAAATAAATTCAACATCCACAAAAATAACTCAAAACCTCTTTAATCAGATTTAATGGCAAAAAGAACTTTGGCAAAAATCAAATCCACTTTCCTTATAACTCCAATAACATAAATCACTTCTCAATAAAAACAACCTTTCATAAACCCTTTTAACTCCAAATTACACAAATCAATTATGAATAAAACAACCTTTCATAAACCCTTATTACTCCAAATAACACAAATCAATTATCAATAAAATAACCTTTCATAAAACCCTTATAAATCCAAATAACCCCTTAGAAAAACTTTAGGTAAAATAAAATTTTAACCAAAAATTACCTTTGCCACTAGTGGGATTCGAACCCACAATCTCTGCCTCCGTGAGTGCTCTAGCTGCGGGCTTGACCATTGCGTGCGCTAGACGCATGTTTGAAACACTTCGAGCACCTCGTGCTCTTTCTTCCACACTTGGCGCTCAAAAACTAGTGCGTGCCAAAAGCTTTCCCCTTGGTGCTCAAGATGAACATGCCAATTAACGTCCACGCGAATCGATCGTGGAGTCTTCCACTCCTAATGCTCTCATGAAACACGCTGTGCCAATGGACCAACGTGTCCAATGGGAGTGAGGCCTTCTCCTCCCTTTTCATCCTTTCCCTGGTGCTAAAAGACAACACATGTTTGTCTTCTTCCTTAATGATTTGCATGAATTCTCTTTCACTTTGGTCGCATAAAATTAAATCAAAGAAGGGTAATTTTAAATGTTCTTTGGTGTGGTATTTATACACGCTCCTCCTTTTGCCATGGACATCGGCGCTCCTTTTTAATTTGATGACATCGACGCATTTTAAAACCTTTTATAATTTATAAATTATTTAAATTCTAATAGAATTTAAATTTTATAAATTATATTTATAAACCTTTGACTTTAATAAAATTAAAGCCTTCCTTGGGATAAAATTTAAACCTTCAAATTGTACTCCACTGATTTGATGAAGATTATTCTCCCACCATGGTTTTAATAAAAACCTTAATTTTGCCATTAGGATGTTTAATAAAAATCCTTGTAGAATAATATTTTGATAACTTTTTCTTCAACTCTTCGCATTGCTCCTGGTGTTAATGATGGTGTACTCCATGGTATTACTGACGACTTCATGTGTTCACTTTGGCATCAATGAAAACTTATCACCTTGACATCAATGACAACTGAATGAGCTCAAAATTTCCAACAATCTCCCCCTTTGTTATTGATGGCAACCCAAATTTTTACCTAAAACTTGACCTTTCTTTTGTTTTGCTCTCCTTGGGACATTGCTCCCCCTGGCTCAATGGTATCTCCTCTTTTCTTAAATACCAAATCTCAAATCTCTCCCCCTTACTCAAATATCTCCCCCTTTAACATCAATGGAAAAGGGTCAACTTTGGGGCTTGAGGCTAAGAATGAGCCTCTTAGCTTAGCCCCTCCCCCACCTCCTCTTGAGGTGGTTAATTCTGGGGTGGGAGTATTTCTACTCCCAAAAAGCACTGTTCTTTACCTTTATCCTCTTTCTTTCTTATCTGATCCTTCTAATTCCTCTGACCATTTCTTTCCATGTCCATGTTCCTGTCCATGTCTACATTCCTATTCTTGTTCCTATTTCTGTTTATCTCCATGTTATTGTTCCTGTTCATATCCATATTCTTGTTCCTGTTCATGTTCCTGTTCATGTTCCTATTTTTGTTCATACTTGTTTCTGGAATGTTTGCTCTACACTACTTTGCTGTGTGACCATCATTATTGCACTTATAAAACTTAATGTTATTATTCCTTGGAGGTGCAAATATCTTAGGATTTCTCCTAGTGAAGGCATATCCTCTTCTGTCATGAACCCTGCAATTCATTGCCTTGTGACCAAACTGATTACATGAGTAGCAATACACATGGAAAAGTTATTTGTTCCCATATTCCTATCTTTCCTGTGTCCTACACTGTGAAGCCATGTGCCCAAACTTGTGACATGAAAAATATCTTCCATTGAAGTTTCCTTTCCTTGACCTCATTGGTATCTTGGTCTCTTTTGACCTATTCTGATTGATGTTCCATCTGTATCTTCTTTGTGCATTGTTCTTGTTTTTATTGAACTCTCTTTTGTCCAACCCATCCTCAGATGTCTCACTTTCTTTTACACTATATTCTTCTGAAGTATCTTCATCTGAAGTTTCTTCTCCTCCAAAACTTGAGGATGACTCTCCTTCTCATTTCTTTTGAACCTATTCAAATCCAATACCTGTTTTGCTTGATGTAGGCTTTTGTATCTTGATGAACTTATCCAATTTCTTTGAGTTGTTTTTGAACCCTTTTAGCTTGACCTTGGAGTCTTCCAAATCTTCTCTTAGTAGAGCCACTTCTTGTGTTAACTTTTCACATTCTAAGATATTTGCTTCTAACTTATCCTTGAACCTTTTTTTCTTAGCCTTTGATTTTTCTAAATCCTCTATAAGCAATCTTCTCTCTTCATCACATTATTGAAACTGAATTTCAAGTTTAGAGTGTTGCTTTCTTACCTTCTTTACCGTGTCAAGAGCATAAATAAGTTCTCCCTTGAGATCATATCCATATTTCTCTGAATATTCCTCTATTTGTTTACCTTTGTCCACATCTTTATTTTCTATTGGCTTGTCTTCTATAGGATCACCTACTTCTTCTTCTAATGCCATTAGAATATTTTCATCTGGTCCTTAAAGTGTATCTTCATATTCATCATCATTGAAACTATAACCATACCTTGTACAATCATCTTCAATATGTCCAAAGTTACCACATCTAAAACACTTGAGAATTACTGGAGTCCTTTTCTTAACTTGTTCTTTTTCTTCAATCATAAATAGGACTTCATATCTATCATTATCTGAAAAACTAACATCACTATCACTTGAGTACTTACTTGCCTTATCCGCATAGTAGCTCCTATTTTGCCTTTGAAAGAACTTCTTTCCTTGTCTGCTTTGTCCATCCTTGTTTTTCTTTTGATGCCTGTATCTTTCTGATTCCCTATTCCTGTGATCATGTTTTTCTTCACCATTGTTATTCTTAGCTTCTTGACAATCTGTTGCAAAATATCCATACTTTCCACAATTGAAACATTTAACCAATTTTAGATCTCTAGATCTTCTAGATTACTTATCTCTTCTACCATAATTAGTTTCTTCATCACTGGATGACTCATTGCTTGATTCTAAATTCTTACCCTTTGTCTTCTTGATTGATTTGAATGCTACTTCTTTCTGAGGATTTGGTTCCTCTTTTGTTCTTATCTCATGTGTTGTAAGAATACCAAGTAACATATCTCTTATCAAAGTATCACCATCCATTCACACTTCTATAGCAAAGATCTTTTCACTGAATATTTTTGGAAGAGTTCTTAAGACTTTATCACAAACATTTGATTAATCAATCTTCATTCCAAGTCCTTGCATAGCATTAACAACCTCATCAATTCAAAGTAGATAAGTACTAATGTTTTCCTCATCCTTCATTCTCAATTATTTAAATTTTCCTTTGAGATTTTGCATCTTTGCTTTCTTGACACATTTATCTCCCTCATATATATTTTTCAATTTATTCCACATTTCTTTTGTAGTTTGACAATGCATAACTTTCATAGACTCTATTATATGCAAACCTCTCAAACGTGCATTCATTTCTTTTGAATTGTAATGTTGTAGAAGCTTACCTCCCTTATCTGTAGGAGGATTAATTAACAAATCATATCCAAAATCAACTGCTTTTCCAAACTTCATTTCCAAGTGTCATCAAGTAGATCTTCATTCTCATACTCCAATATATATAGTCACTTCCATCAAATAATGGTGCTGAATTATCTGAGGACACATTCTTAGAATCCATTGTGTTCTTTTTAGCTTTTCCTTCAAGTTGTTAAACTATTCTGAAGGAACCCGTTCTGATACCAATTGAATAACGTGTTTATACTGAGAGGGGTGGGTGAACAGTATACAATACAACTTTTTACTTTTTAATAAAAATAATATTATCAACATTATTAAAGTAGTAAACATCACACAAAGCATCACACACATGAGAGATATAATTTTTACGTGGTTCACCCAATGATGGCTACCTCCACGGAGAAAATATTTCTTGTATTTTTTTCTCAAATAAATTCTCTTGGGAATCATTTCCCTACGGTGTTTATGGACCTCTGTCCAAAGGAGATATTGATCCCCTAAATCAAGTTCGTGGATCTCTATCCACAAGAGAACTCCTTCTCCTCTGCTCTGGCTGGTGCTCCTCTAGAATACTACTACCTCCACTACACTAGCTTGTGGATCTCTCTCCACTGAAGACTCTTGTCCCCACTTAGAAGACCTATCCTCACTACCATGGCTAATGGATCTCTATCCACTGGAGACTATTGTCCTCTCTACTCTATCACCTCCAAAGCTCTATCTCAAATTTACACTAAATACAGTCTTTCAGTCTAGCACAAATCTGCTCAATCTCTATCTCTAGTCTAGCACAAACTTGTCCTCAAATCTGCACCAAAATATATCCTCAAATCTGCTCAATAAGTCCACATAGAACTTGCTCAAATCTGCTCAACAAGTCCACACAGAACTTGCTCAAATATTCTCAACAAGTCCACACAAAACTTGCTCAAATATGCTCAACAAGTCCACATATAACTTGCTCAAATATGCTCAACAAGTCCACACAGAACTTGTCCAATATGCTCAACAAGTCCACACAAAACTTGCTCAAATCTGCTCAACAAGTCCACACAAAACTTGTCCAATCTCATAGAAACATAAAGAGAATTATTAGAGACTCAATATGTTCTACACTTATCACAATGCTCAATTACTTTCTCAACTCAATTCAGAATATAGAATGGTTTGTTTTATGGAACTTGAACAATCACTTCACACATCCACTTGACTAGGCTCAACCAACTCTACTCAACCAATCACTCAATTAAACACCCCTTTCTCACAAACCCTAGTCCAAGCATATAAACACCAACTCAAAATATTTCCAACAATGCTCAACAACAAATCTCACATAACAATGATACTCATGATCTTTGCAAACCCTATTTCAAGTTCTTTGCTCAACAACTCACTTCAACAAAAATGATTATAAAATAATCTTCACATAGCAATGATATTCAAGTTCTTCACACAACCAATGGCTTCAACAACAATGCTTATCAAATAAGGTTTTAACAACAATTCTTTATTCCAGAAAACCTTGAAGCATTCACTCAACTTACTCAATAGGAAACCCTAATCAAGTCCTTTTCACTCTAAACTTATTTTCCAGAAAACCAATCAATCAACTCAATTATGTAAGAATGTGCTCATACATTTTTCTTGATGATGAAGGGATCTCATAAATATGCCACAACCACAAACACTTCTATGCCAAACTCAAAGAGGTTAGAAGATAAATCTTTCTCACAATATAATGCAAATACTTAATTACACCTTATCACTCCACCTTTTAAAAATAACCATCAACATGCATAAAATATTTATCCAATAACACCTTATAAAATCCCAACTAAAAATAAATTCAGCATCCACCAAAATAACTCAAAACCTCTTTAATCAGCTTTAATGGCAAAAAGAACTTTGGCAAAAATCAAATCCACTTTCCTTATAACTCCAATAACATAAATCACTTCTCAATAAAACAACCTTTCATAAACCCTTTTAACTCCAAATAACACAAATAAATTATGAATAAAACAACCTTTCATAAACCCTTATTACTCCAAATAACACAAATCAATTATCAATAAAATAACCTTTCATAAACCCTTATAACTCCAAATAACCCCTTAGAAAAACTTTAGGCAAAATAAAATTTTAATAAAAAATTACCTTTGCCACTAGTGGGATTTGAACCCACAATCTCTGCCTTCGTGAGCGCTCTAGCCATGGGCTTGACCACTACGTGCGCTAGATGCATGTTTGAAATACTTCGAGCACCTCGTGCTCTTTCTTCCACACCTGACACTCAAAAACTAGTGCATGCCAAAAGCTTTCCCCTTGGTGCTCAAGATGAACATGCCAATTAACGTCCACGCGAATCGATCGTGGACTCTTCCACTCCCAATGCTCTCATGAAACATGTTGTGCCAATGGACCACCGTGTCCAATGGGAGTGAGGCCTTCTCCTCCCTTTTCATCCTTTCCCTGGTGCTAAAAGACAACACATGTTTGTCTTCTTCCTCAATGATTTGCACAAATTCTCTTTCACTTTGGTCGCATAAAATTAAATCAAAGAAGGGTAATTTTAAATGTTCTTTGGTGTGGTATTTATACACGCTCCTCCTTTTGCCATGGACGTTGGCGCTCCTTTTTAATTTGATGACGTTAGTGCATTTTAAAACCTTTTATAATTTATAAATTATTTAAATTCTAATAGAATTTAAATTTTATAAATTATATTTATAAACCTTTGACTTTAATAAAATTAAAGCCTTCCTTGGGATAAAATTTAAACCTTCAAATTGTACTCCACTGATTTGATGAAGATTATTCTACCACCATGGTTTTAATAAAAAAACCTTAATTTTGCCATCAGTATGTTTAATAAAAACCCTTGTAGAATAATATTTTGATAACTTTTTCTTCAACTCTTCGCATTGCTCCTATTGTTAATGATGGTGCACTCCATGGTATTATTGACGACTTCATGTGTTCACTTTGGCATCAATGACAACTTCTCACCTTGACATCAATGACAACTGAATGAGCTCAAAATTTCTAATACCTCATGCAAGATACCCAAAAATTCATGGTAGAATTCAATGGGGAATCCATTTGGCCTAGGAGTCTTACCTTTTTGTATTTTTAAAACCACTTGTTGTAACTCTTTGGTAGTTATTGGTGTAGTCAATACTAAATTATCCTCCATTACTAGTGTAGGTATCTTACCTATAACACTTCCTATTGGGCTTCCATATCTAGAGGTTCTATTGTGAATAGAATCATAAAATAGTTTACTGTAATAGACCTTATACCTTCCCATGTGTGTATAGTATATCTTGATTCTATTCTCAAGGATAGTATGAAGTTGTGTGATTTATGGGCTAAAAGATATTTGTGGAATAATCCTATGTTTTGGTCCCCCTCTTGAAGCCATTGGATTCTAGATTTATACTTCTATAATAGGTCTTCTCTTTTTTTCCATTCCTCTAGTTGGGGTGTAAGTTTGATCTCTACCATTATAAAACCCTTTATGAGACTATCCATGTGGATATATTCATTCAAATATTTGAGTTGGGCTATCACTTTCAAATTTTTATTCTTAACATCTCCAATCTCTTTCCAATTCTAGGTCCTTATCTTGGATCTAATGTATTGAAGCCTCTTCACAAAGCAGTACAACTTAGTTCCATGCTAAGGTTTTCCTTCTTTCCACCATTGTTGTACTCTAGGTCTAAAAGAGTTATCTCTAAACCACATCAGTTGGAATCTAAATGGTGAGTTTCTAGCCTTGGTTTATCATAGTTATATCATGATCGACCAATGATTTGAGTCTACATTGTTTAGGATCTTCACCCTAGGAAGGTGTCCATGAATTAGAAAATTATTTTATAGAAATAATATATCTAATATTTTTAAAATGTAGGCAAAGCCTTACCTCCTATTAGACTATTGTCTAGCCTGATATCCACAAGATAGAATTTTTTGATGTATTCTTTCATGAGGCTTGTGCTCCCATCTAAGCTACTATTTCCTCCCAGATTCTCTTCCAAGGACAAGATGGTATTGAAATATCCTCCTATCAGGGCCCATGTTTGAGGTAATTGGGTAATAATGTGGTTTATGTTCTTCCACTATCTTCATTTCTCCTCCATGCTAGTAGGTGCATAGAAATTCATGCAGATCATAACTTAGTCATATTGCTTACTCTGAGTTGCTACCACCAAGAGACCTCAACTACCCACTAATTGGTAAATAACTACCTCTTTAAGGTCCCAACGACATGCAATACCTCCTCATGTCCCTTGGGAGCTGAGGGATTCCACTATTTGAGCAAGCCATATTCTCTTTGTAATTATCTCCATCTCTTCTATTGTCACCTTTATCTCCTCAAGAAAGATAAGTTGTGGTCGATTTGTCTATTTAATTCTTCTAATTTCATTCTATTTCAAGGGACTCCCCTTGAGTCCTCTAATATTCTAGGAAATGATCTTCATTAGTATTGGGGGATAAATATGTGAATAAGGGCATTGACCTTACCTTATGCTATTATATTTTCTCCTTCTTTTTCCACATGGTGTTGATTAGTTTTACATCCTACCTTTTGATTGATGTCCATTTTCATCTTCATACTTGTCTCCTAACTCACTCTTAATTTTAGAATAGCATACAACCCTAGCATATGTGTGTATAGCACTAGGGTATTATTGGTAGATCTAGTAAGGTCTTCCCTAGGATTTGGTTTTTTACGATTCTTACCTTGAACATACTATTACTCTTATTTTTATTTTTTCCTTGGTTTTTTTGTTGGTAGTCTGTTGTTCGTTGGTTTACCACTTTCTATTTGTTGCTTTGTAAGGCTAGAATGGTGTCTGCATGCTATTTACTTATTCTAGCAATATTCTTGTTGGGAGAATTTCTTGCACCCTTAATAGATTTGTCATGCTGCAAGACTTCCCTGATCCAATCAGCACTATGGACACTGGTGGATCCACCTCTTTAACTTGGGAAAATATTATACAAAGACTCTAGATAAACCGAGTAGGGTAAGGAAACCCCGGAGATGAGCCTACAATATTTATTATATGCTCATGCTCATCCAAATCTGCAAAAATAAAATAAAACTGGACCAAAAAAATTTGACCAAGTTTGAAAGTAACTCCTAGCTAGTGCTTCAAGTCAGTAGACCGATGCCTTATCCATTGGGTAATTGTAGCTAGACTTAAAATATGATGAAGATAGAAGGGGGAGAAGATAAAATTGAGTCAATCACATCCATTCAAATAATGTAACAAAAATGATTCAACATGCCAATGAAAGAAGACACCATCTACACATTCAAATGATGTAATGTGTAAATGGGAAAACACACAAAATTACACATAGAACTGCTAAAATAAGGAAATAAGATTTTATTAAACAACAAATAATTACAATGGGAGTTTGATTAGAATAACCAAATCTCACTGAAACCAGTACAAACAAATTCTCCATTCAAATGATGCAATAGAGAACTATAACTCTTTGTTCAAATGATGTAACAAAGAGCCTCCTATCTTCCAGCCTCATCCACTAGAAATTATCTTAGTAAACTACGCATCTCCTCAATAAAACCTCCACAATGATGGGGAAGAAACATGGGTGACTAGATAAGACACACAAAGGAAAATACAACTAACAAGGATAGGCACATTGGTATACCTCTTGCAAAATTACTATGCAAAAACTTCATGATTTTTTCTATTACAACAACTCTCTCATATATCCTGCAAATTGGTTCTCATTTAAAGTTCAATTATGGTCTATAATTATGAAAAATACAACTATTTCGATGATGGTCCATAATTGCAACTATCTTCATGATGACCCATATTATTAATTGTGATTGTAGTGGTTCTTATTTGTAGTGTGGTAGTGGTCTTGGTTGGTCAAAAATACTTGTTACATAAATCTTGATAATAATAATATTTTATAACTGCAATTACCAAAGCTGAATGATGGCCTCTCACTATCTCTTAATTGGATCTTGAAAATGGTCTTTAATATTCTATCTTCTCTAGAAGCCTTGAATATTTTTTAGTGTGTTATCGAGCCCTAATTACTTCATCTAGTGCCTTGAAAATGGGATTTAGTGTTTTTTAGAAAAATTGAAAGAAAGAAAATTTGGAATTTAATGACTTTTAGACATGGATAGGTGTTGATATTTTCTAGGAGGCCTAATATGGGAAATTCAATAATGTGTGTTAATTTAGGGGGCTATCCGGGATTTTTTGGTGACTTACTAAAAATAGGGTAGCTTTTGGCCAAAAATAACAAATTGCCCAAAAATAGTAATTTTTTTTTGTAAAGGGGGGAAAACTCAAGTTGGATTTTGAGGATCCAACATAGGCTCTGACTGGGATAGGTGATGAAAAATAATTTTGACAATGAATCACCTAAGAATTCCAGAATCTCCAGCAGACCACAAAAACTCAAAAACTTGCCTAATCACCTAAAAAGAACTCCTTAATCACCTTAATCACCTAGAAATAACAAGATTGAAACACAATTTTTTTTTAACATGAATCACCTGAGAATTCCAAAATCTCTAGCAGACCACAAAAACTCAAAAAATTGCCTAATCACCTAAAAAGGACTCCTTAATCACCTAAAAAGAACAAGACTAAAACACACTTTTTTTGTGGCTTCTCAAGCCCTCAGTGTTGAATGATACAATTTCAAATGTTGGCCATTGATAGGAATTGAAAATTCCTAATTATCTAGAGTTTGCAATTTGTTAGTATGTTGGCCTACATTTTGGAGGATTTGATAGGGACCAAGCCATTTAGGCTCTCATTTCCCTTTTCACCATGCTTTTCATTCTTAGGATCCTAATACAACACTATATCTCCTCCCTAAAAAGGTTAACCTCTAGCCATATTATTGAACACCTATGCTATTTTGTGAGCTTACTCAGTTATCTTCAGTAATGAATCTATTCTATCTTCTTGCAACTTCACAATTTGATCAAGTTTTCTCTGCAAAACATTTGGATTTTCATGGTCCTGAGCAACAAAGGTAAAGCATGACTTTCCACTTGAGGGGGTAACAAAGCATTCTCACCATAAACTAGCTCATAAGGATATTTTCTTGTGCTTCTTTTGACAAATATTCTATCAGCCCATAAAGCAAAATTTAATTCACTGTCCCAACTTCTCTTGTTTTTGCCTAATGCTCTTTTGATTCATATGATCAAATTCTTGTTTGAGGATTCTGCTAATCCATTCCCTTGAGGATAGTAGCTTACAGAATGAGAAAGCTTTATGTTGTACCTAGCACAAAATTCAATCATTTTAAAAGAAGTGAAGTAGTTACCATTGTTTGTGACTAACTTCTTAGGGACCCCAAATCTTGTCAATATTTGTTCTTCTAAAAAATTGATGACCACTCTAGTAGTGGATTTCTTGAGATGTGTTGCTTCTACCCACTTTGTAAAATATTCTGTTGTTGTGATGATCCACTTGTGACCTCTAGAAGAATTGGGGTTAATCTCACCTATGAGATCTATTCCCCATTGAGTAAAAGGATCTTCCACAATCATTGGATTCAGGGGTATTGCTGGCAAATTCTTCTTTCCTACAAAAATCTAACAATTATGACAACTTCTAACAAACTGGTAAACATCCTTAAATAGGGTTGGGCCAATAATAACCAACTCTCATGATCTTGTGAGTAGTATCATTTGGAGCAAAGTGAAATCTAAAATGATATTATCTCAGAACTTGAGGGACCTCTTTCTCAAACAAACAGAGAAGCAACACACCATCTGGATACCTCCAATACAGTCTACCTTCTTGAATGTAATACCTTTGATCCAATTGCTTGATAGACCTTCTTTTATTTTGGGGTATATCTCCTGGAAATGACAAGTTCTGAAGGTAAAATATAATGCCATCATACCACCTGTAATCAGAATTATCAACTTCTCTTGCTTCTTATTGTTCATCTACTGCAATAGTGTTATTCATAGCCTCCCCTTCTTTGTTAGCTAGATACTTTGCCAATACCTATCCTCTAACAATTTGTACTACTTTGAATTCCATATCATATTGCAACAATTTAGCCATCCACCTTGTAGGACTTCCTAAAGGTTCAGTTTGAGTGAAAATATCTTTAACAACAATGTAAGGGATACAAGCTATTACCTTATTGGACCCAAAAATACACTTGAAATGATCCAATGCTCTGATTAATGCATAAGCCTATTTTTACAACAAAGAGTATTTTAGTTTAGCACCCTTCAATTATGTACTCATAAAGGCTATGGGCCTTTCATTTTTCTCTTCATCTTGTTGAGCTAGAACTATAGCAATAATGTGTTCTGAAGTAAATGAGTAGATTTTGAAATCTTTGGAGTAATCAGGGCATTTCAGTACTAGAGCCTTAGTAATTGCATCTTTGATATTTTGAAAAGCTGCAATATTTTTCTCTATCCACCTTATTTCTCCATTTTTCTTGATCATGTCATTTATCGGCTTGGCAATATGAGCAAAATCAGGGACAAATATCCTAATGAAGTTAATCTTCCCAAAGAATGATCTAACTCCCTTAAGATTTTTAGGAAGGGGAATTTTAATGATTGCCACTATTCTTTGTGGATCAATGCTAATTCCATCCTTTCAAATAATATGCCCAAGAAAATTACCTTGTGTGGTCCCAAACAACATGTTATAGGATTCAAGGATATGCCAAACTCCTTGCACCTATCAAAAACTTGAGTTAGATGTGCAAAATGATCTTCAGGATTTTTGAAAAAAATTGTAATGTCATTAAGATATACTACCACTATCTTGAAAATCAATCCTTTAAATGCAACATCCATTGCTCTTTGAAATTTTTCCTCTGCATTCATCAATCCAAAGGGCATCCTGAGATATTCAAATGTTCCCCATGGTGTGGTGAAAGTTGTTTTGTGTTTGTCTTCTGAATTCACTACAATTTGATTATAACCTGAAAAGCCATCCAATAAAGATATTCTTGATGACCCAACCACTGCTTGAAGCAACTATTCCATATTCAAAAGTGGGTAGTTGTATTTAAGAAATATTTTATTCAAATTCTTGAAATCTTCACAAAGCCTGATCTCACCATTATTCTTTCTAATTGGAACAAGATTTGCCAGCTAAGAAGAAAATCTCACCTTCCTGATTATCTTGGTATCCAATAAATTTTGCACTTCTTTCTGCATAATTGGATGTAAAGTGGGATTAAAATTTCTTTTTTTCTGCCTGAGAGGCTTCATATCCTTATGAAGGGGTATTATGTGAGTCATTACCTTTGTATCGAAGTTCCTCATATCTTCATAAATCCAAGCAAAAGCATCCATGTTATTTTTCAAGAATTTGATATACTACTGCTTCTCTTTTCCTGATAGAATTTTATTGATCCTAACAATCTTGGGCTCTTCCTCTGTTCCAATATTAACTTCATCAATCTCAGATTCTTGAACCATAGGTTTATATGCTCTATCAAAGTCATCAAATAGGCTCTCCAAAGATGCCAACCCCCTGGGGATCCTATTGGTATTCAGTTGTATGATGTATGTGGGTTTTCATATAACATCCTTTAGTTTTTCTTCATCACTTTCATCACAAATAACATAAAATAATTTATTCTACATAGTCATAAAATAATTAATGTGTATATCATCATGAAAAGTACAACTATTTCGATGATGGTCCATAATTGGTTCTCATTTAAAGTTCAATTATGGTCTATAATTACGAAAAATACAACTATTTCGATGATGGTCCATAATTGGAACCGTCTTCATGATGACCCGTATTATTAATTGTGTTTGTAGTGGCTCTTATTTGTAGTGTGGTGGTGGTCTTGGTTGGTCAAAAATACTTGTTACATAAATCTTGATAATAATAATATTTTATAACTGCAATTACCAAAGCTGAATGATGGCCTCTCACTATCTCTTAATTGGATCTCAAAAATGGTCTTTAATAGTCTATCTTCTATAGAAGCCTTAAATATTTTTTAGTGTGTTATCAGGCCCTAATTACTTCATCTAGTGCCTTGAAAATGGGATTTAGTGTTTTTTAGAAAAACTGAAAGAAAGAAAATTTGGAATTTAATGACTTTTTAGACATGGATAGGTGTTGATATTTTCTAGGAGGCCTAATATGGGAAATTCAATAATGTGTGTTAATTTAGGGGGCTATCCAGGATTTTTTGGTGACTTACTAAAAATAGGGTAGCTTTTGGCCAAAAATAACAAATTGCCAAAAAATAGTAATTTTTTTTTGTAAAGGGGGGGCAAACTCAAGTTGGATTTTAAGGATCCAACACAGGTTCTGCCTGGGATAGGTGATGAAAATAATTTTGACAATGAATCACCTAAGAATTCCAAAATCTCCAGCAGACCACAAAAACTCAAAAACTTTCCTAATCACCTAAAAGGAACTCCTTAATCACCTTAATCACCTAGAAATAACAAGATTGAAACACAATTTTTTTTTAACATGAATCACCTGAGAATTCCAGAATCTTTAGCAGACCACAAAAACTCAAAAAATTGCCTAATCACCTAAAAAGGACTCCTTAATCACCTAAAAAGAATAAGACTAAAACACACTTTTTTTGTGGCTTCTCAAGCCCTCAGTGTTGAATGATACAATTTCAAATGTTGGCCATTGATAGGAATTGAAAATTTCGCACCATCTAGAGTTTGCAATTTGTAAGTATGTTGGCCTACATTTTGGAGGATTTGATAGGGACCAAGCCATTTAGGCTCTCATTTCCCTTTTCACCATGCTTTTCATTCTTAGGATCCCAATACAACACTATACCTCCTCCCTCAAAAGGTTAACCTCTAGCATTCTTATTGAACACCTGTGCTATTTTGTGAGCTTACTCAGTTATCTTCAATAATGAATCTATTATATCTTCTTGAAACTTCACAATTTGATCAAGTTTTCTCTGCAAAACATTTGGATTTTCATGGTCCTGAGCAACAAAGGTAAAGCATGACTTTCCACTTGAGGGGGTAACAAAGCATTCTCACCATAAACTAGCTCATAAGAATATTTTCCTGTGCTTCTTTTGATAGATATTCTATCAGCCCATAAAGCAAAATTTAATTTACTATCCCAACTTCTCTTGTTTTTGCCTAATGATCTTCTGATTCATATGATCAAATTCTTGTTTGAGGATTCTGCTAATCCATTCCCTTGAGGATAGTAGCTTACAGAATGAGAAAGCTTTATGTTGTACCTAGCACAAAATTCAATCATTTTAAAAGAAGTGAAGTAGTTACCATTATTTGTGACTAACTTCTTAGGGACCCCAAACCTTGTCAATATTTGTTCTTCTAAAAAATTGATGACCACTCTAGTAGTGGATTTCTTGAGATGTGTTGCTTCTATCCACTTTGTCAAATATTCTGTTGTTGTGATGATCCACCTGTGACCTCTAGAAGAATTGGGGTTAATATCACCTATGATATCTATTCCCCATTGAGTAAAAGGAGCTTCCACAATCACTAGATTCAGGGGTATTGCTGGCAAATTCTTCTTTCCTACAAAAATCTAACAATTATGACAACTTCTAACAAACTGGTAAACATCCTTAAATAGGGTTGGTCCAATAATAACCAGCTCTCATGATCTTGTGAGCAGTATCATTTGGAGAAAAGTGAAATATAAAATGATATTATCTCAGCACTTGAGGGACCTCTTTCTCAAACAAAAAGATAAGCAACACACCATCTGGATACCTCCAATACAGTCTACCTTCTTGAATGTAATACCTTTGATCCAATTGCTTGATAGACCTTCTTCTATTTTGGGGTATGTCTCCTGTAAATGACAAGTTTTGAAGGTAAAAGATAATGCCATCATACCACCTGCAATTAGAATTATAAACTTCTCTTGCTTCTTGTTGTTCATCTACTGCAATAGTGTTATTCATAGCCTCCCCTTCTTTGTTAGCTAGATACTTTGCCAATACCTATCCTCTGAAAATTTGTACTGCTTTGAATTCCACATCATACTACAACAATTTAGCCATCCACCTTGTAGGACTGCCTAAAGGTTCAGTTTGAGTGAAAATATATTTAACAACAATGTAAGGGATACAAGCTATTACCTTATTGGACCCAAAAATACACTTGAAATGATCCAATGCTCCGATTAATGCATAAGCCTATTTTTCCAAGAAAGAGTATTTTAGTTTAGCACCCTTCAATTATGTACTCATAAAGGCTATGGGCCTTTCATTTTTATCTTCATCTTGTTGAGCTAGAACTGTAGCAACAATGTGTTCTGAAGTAAATGAGTAGATTTTGAAATCTTTGGAGTAATCAGGGTATTTTAGTACTAGAGCCTTAGTAATTGCATCTTTGATATTCTGAAAAGCTGAAATATTTTTCTCTATCCATCTTATTTCTCCATTTTTCTTGATCATGTCATTTATCGGCTTGGCAATCTAAGCAAAATCAGGGACAAATATCCTAATGAAGTTAATCTTCCCAAAGAATGATCTAACTCCCTTAAGATTTTTAGGAAGGGGAATTTTAATGATTGCCACTATTCTTTGTGGATCAATGCTAATTCCATCCTTTCAAATAATATGCCCAAGAAAATTACCTTGTGTGGTCCCAAACAACATTTTATAGGATTCAAGGATATGCCAAACTCCTTGCACCTATCAAACACTTGAGTTAGATGTGCAAAATGATCTTCAAGATTTTTGAAAAAAATTGTAATGTCATTAAGATATACTACCACTATCTTGAAAATCAACCCTTTAAATGCAACATCCATTGCTCTTTGAAATGTTTCCTCTGCATTCATCAATCCAAAGGGCATCCTGAGATATTCAAATTTTCCCCATGGTGTGGTGAAAGTTAATTTGTGTTTGTCTTCTGAATTCACTACAATTTGATTATAACCTGAAAAGCCATCCAATAAATATATTCTTGATGACCCAACCACTGCTTGAAGCAACTATTCCATATTCAAAAGTGGGTAGTTGTATTTAAGAAAAAATTTATTCAAATTCTTGAAATCTTCACAAAGCTTGATCTCACCATTATTCTTTCTAACTGGAACAAGATTTGCCAACCAAGAAGAAAATCTCACCTTCCTGATTATCTTGGTATCCAGTAACTTTTGCACTTCTTTTTGCATAATTGGATGTAAAGTGGGATTGAACTTTCTTTGTTTCTGCCTGAAAGGCTTCATATCCTTATGAAGGGGTATTATGTGAGTCATTACCTTTGTATTGAAGTTTCTCATATCTTCATAAATCCAAGAAAAAGCATCCATGTTATTTTCAAGAATTTGATATACTACTGCTTCTCTTTTCCTGATAGAATTTTATTGATCCTAAAAATCTTGGGCTCTTCCTCTGTTCTAATATTAACTTCATCAATCTCAGATTCTTGAACCATAGGTTTATATGCTCCATCAAAGTCATCAAATAGGCTCTCCAAAGATGCCAACCCCCTAGGGATCCTATTAGTATTCAGTTGTATGATGTATGTGGGTTCTCAAATAACATCCTTTAGTTTTTCTTCATCACTTTCATCACAAATAACATAAAATAATTTATTCTACATAGTCATAAAATAATTAATGTGTATATCATCATGAAAAACTTGTAAATATACCACATTGTCAGGGATAGATGGCTTATAAACAAATATGGTTGGGAACATTTCTATACATCAAGTGTCTATCACAAGGTTTTTAGCTCCAGAAGTAACAATGGCCAAAATATTAGCATTGTGATTATGTGCTCTAGGAATAATTTGCAGATCAAAAGCTAATAATCTATCTATTTCATCCAACATTGCTTGATTATATTGCTTTAATCTAGGGTGCTTTGTTTGATATTTCACTTTTATTTGTTGAATTATCAGCTCAACATCCCCACTAACTTTGAGGTAATTAATACCCAATTCCTTGGCTTTTCTTATCCCTAGAAATAAAGCTTCATACTCTGCAACATTATTTGTACAAGAAAATTCTAACTTGTATGGTATGCCAAGATAGTTGCCATATTTCCTTTTGATTTTTTGAATTATCAACTCAACATCCCCACTAACTTTGAGGTAATTAATACCCAATTCCTTGGCTTTTCTTAGCCCTAGAAGTAAAGCTTCATACTTTGCAACATTATTTGTACAAGAAAATTCTAACCTGTATGGTATGAATTTAGTTTTGGATCTATATTCTCAGCATCAAGCACTTCTAACAAGAGAGGAGAATTTCAATTAGAGTAAACCCCCATATCCTTTTCCTCAACATAATCCATGATATTAACCATATTAAAATTAGGATCTCTAAATTCAACTAAATACTTATTAAAGGGTTCTCTTTTCAATATCACTTTTTCCTTACCTTGCATTGGGATAGTGGCATATGACCAATCCAACTGAATAGTGTCACCTAGTTGCTCTACCCAATGCCTAGAGAGTAATATGGAAAAGAAAGGGTCCACATCTACAACTACAACATCCATTACCACATCCTTCTTAGGATATTGTTCAATATGGACAAGAAGTTCGATGATAATGCCTACACAAGGTACTCTCCTATTATCCATTATAAAAATAGGGGGATGCTCTTTCTAATAAATCAAGCCTAACTGATCAACTACCTATTTTGACATCACATTCATGGAAGCACCACTATCAAGCATGCAATTATGAATAACATATTGGTCCCCATAGCTTGATGTGTATCTTAGTGATATATAAAATGGCTTAACTGAATATGGGGCTCTAACTACATTGTTCACAAGACCTATGGGGTTTTGAGGTTTTTCTCCTAACTGATCAGCTAATTTGAAGGCTCTACATACTTGATACTGATACTTTGGAATATTCATTAATTCCCCAAAAGTGATGTTGAACTTTTGCTTGGCAACTTCTATACCTAGATCAAACTGATATTTCTTATCATCAATTCATTTTCTAGCTTTCTGATTAGCCAAGTCATTTTGCTACTTTTGGATAATTTCTTCTACATCAAGCTCTTTAGGAATCATTTGTAGCTTCATATGATTTACCTTTTTATGTGAAATCACTCTTGTAGCTTTCTCCTTTTGTGTAGGACCTTCATCAACTTTGTCCTCCATTTTTTTGTTCTTGATATTGATAGCATGTATCCTTTCTAAAAACAACCTCTTCTATTGTAGGTACAAGTTTTCCCTACTTCATTCTATCAAATCTAGTATTAGGAGGCTCACTCAAGGTTGATACCTCTCCAAAGACTAAGGCTCTTTGCTCATAATTACTGGCACATATGTCCATGTCCCTTTCAAATTCCTATTCTCTGGTTTCATCCTCCTAAGTCTAGCATAAATTAATTGTAATATCTTCATCTTCAGAATCAACATTTAAATCAACATTAGAATGCATACTTAGATAAATACCACAATCAACAAAGTTATGTGGTGCATCACAGGTAGAGCAATAAAAGGGATGATGCTATATTATTTGATGGCATATGATTTGGAACATAATCTAGATCTCTCTTTATTTCTTTCTTTTTCCAATTTCCATTTTGATTCTTGTTTCCCTCTTCATTTCCATTTTTATTTCAGTTTCTATTGAAATTTCTTCTAAAAGGAGGCCTGTTATATTCCTACTATCTATTATTACCCTATGAAGTTTTTTCAATGCTATCCTTACCTTTTGCAAGTCTAGCCAACCTATTATATAAAGTAGTAAACATCTCACTCAATTGATTAGCTATTTTGTTCATAGGATTTTGATATTTTTCTAAGGGACAAAGAACTCAACCTCCTTGGGCTTTCTTCTAGATTGATTGGGCTCTAAAGAGTATGCTTTCATCTTACCACTATAAATCATATGTCTCTCTATTCCAATAGCCCTTTCCATACATATATCAATGGTGGTTGTTGCTTGATGTCTCAGCTCATAACTGAAATCTCTAGGGAAAGCATTTTTGTAGAAACAAATGGACTGATCATCATTTGGCCTTAATACTACCGAAATATTATTTCTGGTATTAAATAATCTTCTATTGAAATCTTCCACTGATTCATTTTTTTTTTTATGGTATCCAGCTTTGTCAGCAATGACTATTCATTATTCCTCTCTTCATATTTCCTAAGGAAAGTGTTCTCTAGCTCTTGAAAATTATGGATAGTACCAGCTCCAAGGTTGTTAAACCATTCTCAAGCATCTTTCTATAATGTCTCAAAAGAACAATCTTAGGTCAACATCTTCATCATCTACCTCAAGACTATCAATGGCATACATAAAATTTCTAATGTGATCTTCACTAGTGATAGCATTATTTCCTTGGAAATTAGGCAAGCACTTATGAGCTTTACCAGGGAAAGGATTTAGATTTGTAGGTAAAACAAAAGATCTATATCTATTGGTCCTCCATTGATTCACATTAGCATTGGAATTTTAATTGACATTTTGATTTATATTGATATTTTTATTTGCATTAGGAGCCGCCATACTCACTATAGGTTGATTCACTATAGGTACTTGGTTTACAATGGGAGACTGATTCAAACCAATATTAGGGCTAGAAACAAAAATAACATGATTTGGAATTGAATATTTTTTGTGACTTGAAGAATACCTCAGGATTCGACACCCCAAAAAGCACTTATTTACCACTTTTTATTATGGACGCCAGATCCAACTCCTCCTTTTGATTTTTAAAATTCTAAGTTCATTCAGAGTTGTCGGCACAGATGTGCAAAGAAAGAGCAAGATATTCAATAATACTTGGGCCAAGATTGCTCAACCTGATATTCACTCAATTCTCACAAATTTCACTCTAGGAGAGATTGAGAAATACAAAACACACAATAATACTAAGCCACCAAAAACAGTTGGTTGACTGTTGGAACACAAAAAGTTCTAGAATCATCCCTGGCAGCGGTACAAAAAACTATTGGGGGAATTTTGTGCACCCTTAATAGATTTGTCACGCTGCAAGACTTCCTTGATCCAATCAACACTATGGAATTTGGTGGATCCACCTCTTTAACTCATATAAAATATTATCCTAAGACTCTAGATAGACCGAGTAGGGTAAGGAAACCCTGGAGGTGAGCCTACAATATTTATTATATGCTCATGCTCATCCAAATTTGCAAAAATGAAATAAAACTACAACATAAAATTTGACCAAGTTTGAAAGTAACTCATAGCTAGTGCTTCAAGCTGTAGATCGATGCCTTATCCATTGGGCAATTGTAGCCAGACTTAAAATATGATGAATATAGAAGGGAGAAAAGATAAAACTGAGCCAATCACATCCATTTAAATAATGTAACATAAATGATTCAACATGTCAGTGAAATAATATGCCATTTACACATTCAAATTATGTAACGTGTAAATGGGAGAACACATAAAATTACATATAGAACTGCTAAAATATGGAAACAAGATTGCATTAAAAAACAAATCATTACAATAGAAGTCTGATCAAAATAACCAGATCTCACTAAACCAGTACAAACAAATTCTCTATTCAAATGATGCAATATAGAACTATAAATTTTTGTTAAAATTATGTAACAAAGAGCCTCCTAGCTTCTAGCCTCAGCCACTAGAAATGATCTTAGTAAACTGGGCACCTCCTTAGAAAAACCTACACAATAATGGGGAAGAAATAGGGGTGACTAGACAAGACACACAAAGGAAAATACAACTGACAAGGACGGGCACATTGGTATACCTCTTGCAAAATTACTATGCAAAAACTTGATGATTTTTTCTGTTACAACAATTCTCTCATATAGCCTACAAATTGGTTCTCATTCAAAGTTCCATGATGGTCTATAATTACAAAAACTACAATTGTTTCGATGATGGTCCATAAATGCAACTATCTTAATGATGACCCATATTGTTAATTGTACTTGTAATGGCTCTTATTTGTAGTGTGATAGTGGTCTTTGTTGGTAAAAAATTATGGGTTGAACCAAGCACCTCAAGCTTGGTATGTAAATATTCACTCCTATTTCATCAACCTTGGTTTCACTAGATCTGTAGTAGAATCTACTCTCTATATGAAATATTGGAAAAACTGCATCATTTTGGTTACATTGTATGTGGATGATCTTCTCATTATAGGTTTACTACCTGTCCACTTTCGAGCCCTTGGACCAATTGACTGTTGGACCACTTTTGGGCCCTTATCCACGTGAAGAGTTTTTTTTTTTTTAAATATGCAAATGTTGTGCCAATAATATTTTTTTAAATGTGCAAATGTTTTGACTCGGTATTTGTGTTGGTCAATTTTTTTATTGTATTTTCCACATGGAAAGTGGAAGTGGAAGGCCAATGTAAGCCCATGTAATTCCCCTATGAGGTCAAATTGATATGATGTTCTTTTTATTCTATCAAAGAATGATGCCGCCATTGAGCGATGTTTTCTATTTGTTGCCTAGAGAGGCATGTTGTTTTTCTACAAATTGCTCCATCATATAGATGCAAGTGGCAATTTATTTTTAGACTTAAAAAATATGAGGTCATATTTTGCAAATGCAGCTAATATATGTCCCATTACTAGAGCTAGAGCATTGAAGTTGATGCCCGTTTGTTGCAACGGTTGGTTTTTGGACCTGCACTGCGCCAAGTCAACCCCATTTTTTTTTTCTATAGTTAGGATAGTGCACATTAAGGGGTAATGTTAGAATATTATTATAATGTACACTATGCCACTTATCTTATTTTTCAGTTTGAGTTCTCCAACTGGAGTTATGTATCTTATGCATGACACTTGGAGTGGAGATTATGACACTTGTCAAATCTCTTTGATAGGCTTGATGCCTATATATATATTGTAACATATTTTATGAATACATGTGTACCGTTTAGTTGTGTTCCAATACAAATTTCTCATCAAATGACATAAACTCTTAAAATACTTTACAAGTTAAATGGAAAAGGTACATTATGAACACAATTTTTATGTTTATATGTATAATTACTTATATGAAATCAACATATAATGAAAAACTTTGAGTGGTATTTATTATAGTTTTCACGTACAAATGTGTTTTATTATATGTTTAAATACAAAAACAATCAATAGGAAAAGTCAAATATGTTAGAGCTTGTAGAGTATCAATATGAGTGCTAGTAAATTTATGGATAAATTTCATAAATAGATTTATCTTATCATCTAACATATGCATAGTTTTGATTATCAAGCCGATGAGTGTTAATTATCAAAATTAATATTCCCACTTGAACTTATTTTTTCATTGTTGATTTATAGAAATTAATAATATACTTTTCTCCCAAGAGATCGAAGGTCAATATTATCACTTCAACTTGTTGATCATGGTGCATGTTAGTTTTAAACATGCAAAAGTATCAATTCATGGGTATGAGTCCAACACAAATGAAATCATGTCATTAAAGAAGAGATATAATTTTATATAAGTGATGGTCACAATCATGAATCTACATTTGTTCAATATTGCTTTGAGAAATTGTTTATATTCATATGTGAGCAAGGTATTAGTTGCAACAAGCACTAAATTATTTTTATGAATGTGTAGGAAAATTTAGATTTGCATGATATTTTATTTAGTTGTAGATAACAGTTAAAATATAATTATTTAATGTGAAGTTCTATTTAGAGTGGTTCTATAATTATTATGTATTTTGAGACATATCAACTAAATCCTATGTCCAAAACTTCAAAATATGTTGAATCAATTATACAATGTTGTTTTGAGAATTTAGCTAGACAAGGGGATTGTAAAAGAGTATTTTGGTTAGTCAAAGATTTATAAAAATTGAAATATTTATTTTTAAATCAAATTAAATAAATAATATATTATTTTAATTTATTAATTAATGATTTAATTATATTTAGATTTCAACTTGTTTGAAATAATTTGTAGATGCAGATCTTATCATATCTAATTCTACAATTGTTATTGAATCAAGGGTTCTACATTCTATAACAAGAACAATCAAGGTGAATACTTAAAGTTGGAAACTCTTATTATTTTTATAATTATTTAGAGACTGTTGGCAATTTGAGTTATTTTATGTTGTCATTGATGTCACATGGATCACATTGAGTTTTGGTGGCCAAATGATATTTTGGAAAGCATGGATAAATACAGGGTTTTTGTGAAAACCAAGGTAGGCAAAATAAAAGGTTTTATTTAAAACCATGGATGGCATATTTGAACTGGGTTTTTCTTAAAACCCAAGTTGGCCTTTCGTTTCGTCGAAAAAGGTGCCCCGGTGATGGAGATATTTAATTTTTAATATTTAGTTTAAATTTTAATTATTTAAAATTAAAATTTAAATTTAAAATTAAATATGCAAGATTTCCATCGACGTCATCGAAAATAATAAGGAGGCTATATAAAGGGGATACCTAAGGTTCATAAACTGATATGAGCTCGTGGTTAATAATCGTTGGCTAAGCATCCGAATTGAGCTCGTGCGAAAATATTTTAGAAAGCAGAAGCAACGAATAAACGAAGGTTGGTCGAAGTCCAAAGTCATCGTGGGCAGAGTGGCGCATTGGCAGTTGGATTTTGGCTAAGGTGTGTGGCAGCACAAACGTCAAGGTTTCGAATCCCCTTGACTGCGTTCGGAAGGCGTTGGAAGAAAAGCGCTCGAAGCGCTTTTGATTTGCGGAAAGGGAGGAAAGGTTTTAAGGCACGTTGTGCCTTTCCCTTTCGAACGAGCGGCTAGCTCGTGTGGCAACCTTAGCCGCGGCTAAGGCGCTCATGGTGTGGGCAAGTCGGGGGTTCGAATCCCCTTGAGGAGGTAAATACGTTTTTGCTCTAATTAATTTTGTTAAGCCCTAAGTTGGAGTTATAAGGTGGTTAGGAATAATTAAAGTTTTTAATTAAACTTTGTTTTTATAAGGGTTGTGATTATTATTTCAAAGGTGGATGAGTTGTTGATTTAATTTGATGTTCATGAAATTGAGAATTAAGATTTAGGAGAAATAAGGAGTTGTTATAAAATAATTTTTGAGAGGTTTATTGATTATTATTTTGATAAGGGTTTTTATTAAAAAAGGACTTTGGTGGATGTGTTTATTAAGTTGGAGTAAAAAGGTGTAAATTGAGTTATGCTTTATCTTGTGATTATTATTTGAAGTCCACTAACCCTTATTGAGATTGGAAAGGAAAGTTGTGTTTAGTGTGGCAGATTTTGTGGACAACTTCTTGGCATCAAAAAGGTATGGGCACATTCTCCTATTGATTGTTTATGGTGGTTGATTTCTGAAATATCATTGGAGTGAAAAGGATTGATTGTGGTTTCCTTTTCGAAAGTGGTTGGTTGAATGCTTCAAGGTTTTCTGGTTTGAGAGTTGTGTTTAAACCTTGTTTTATAAGCATAGTTGTTGAAGCCCATTGGTTATGTAAAGAACTTGAAAAGAACATGAGTATCATTGTTATGTGAGATTTGTGGTTGAGCATTGTTGGAAACATTTGAGTTGGTTGATACATGCTTGGACTAGGGTTTTGTGAGAAAGAGTTGTCCCTTGTGGTGATTGGTTGAGTTGAGTTGATTGAGCCTAGTCAAGTGATTGTGTGAGGTGATTGTTCAAGTCCCATGAAACAAACTATTCTATAATTCTGATTTGAGTTGAGATTGAGCTTAGAACATATTGAGTCTCTAACAATTCTCTTTATGCTTCTATGAGTTGACTTGAGTTGAGATTGATTTGAGTTGAGTTGAGTTGAGATCATTGTGGATCATTGTTGTCATCCATTGTAGAGTGCATTGCCATTCATTGTTGAGTTCATATTTGAGCCTTGCCTTCATATATTTGTGGATGAGATTTGAGTACTACTTGAGCATGATTGATTGAGCCTTTGAGAAGGCCTTTGGGATAGATTTATGGATAGATTTGTGGTAGTTTGTGTATGATTGATTGAGCCTTTGAGAAGGCTTTGTGGACAATTTTTGGGACATATTTGTGGATAGTTTTAGATAGATTTGTGGATAGATTTGGGATAGATTTTGATGAGGTTCTGAGTGAGCCTATTGAGCAGAGTTGAGCAAGTTCTTGGTGAGCTTTTTTGTGAGCTTGCTAGAGCATATTTGGACAAGTTCTTAGTGAGCTTGTTGGAGCATATTTGAGCAAGTTCTTGGTGAGCTTGCTAGAGCATATTTGGACAAGTTCTTAGTGAGCTTGTTGGAGCATATTTGAGCAAGTTCTTGGTGAGCTTGCTAGAGCATATTTGGACAAGTTCTTAGTGAGCTTGTTGGAGCAGATTTGAGCAAGTTCTTTGTGAGCTTGTTAGAGCATATTTGGACAAGTTCTTTGTGAGCTTGTTGAGCAGATTTGGACAAGTTCTGTGTGAGCTTGTTATGCATATTTGGACAAGTTCTGTGTGAGCTTGTTATTGCCTAGATTTGAGCAGATCAAAGAAATTTGGACAAGTTCTGTGTGAGCTTGTTGAGCAATTTTGGACAAGTTCTATGTGAGCTTGTTATGCATATTTGGACAAGTTCTGTGTGAGCTTGTTATTGCCTAGCTTTGAGCAGATCAAAGAAATCATTGTATTGGATAAGGATCCTTATTTATGTGTGAAATATTATAAGGATATTATCTTGTGGAGTACCCCACATTGGGGGAACCACGTTAAATCTTGTGTCTCAATTGTGTATGGTGACTTGTGCTCTTGCTTACTATTGCTATCTGAGTTATTAATGCACACTTGCTATATTTGGTTATTGCAATTAAGGACATTAATTGATATTGGTTTGGAAAGAAAGTAAAAAGTGGTCTTATACTATTCACCCCCCTCTCAGTATAAGCTTGTGTTCTTCAATTGGTATCAGAGTGGGTTCCTTCGAAAAAGCTAATATCTTGAGGGTAGATTCTACAAGAACATAGATGGCTTCATAGAATGGATCATCTACAAATAAGGCTCCACTATTTGATGGTAATAATTATGCTTTCTGGAGCATGAGGATGAAGAACTACTTGATATCACAAGGATATGAGGTATGGAAAATGGTTGAAAAAGAGTATAGGGTTGAAGGTGATCTCGAGGTAGATAAGACTATCAAGAAATTGGTTGAGATCAATGCAAGAGCAATGAATTGTATTTTGAGTGGGCTACGAGAGATAGATTTTGCAAAGGTTATGGTATGTAATTCAGCTAATGAGATGTGGACCAAGTTGTGGAATACTTATGAAGGAGATTCCAAGGTAAAGTTGGCAAAACTACAAACTCATAGAAAAAGATTTGAGGAATTGAAAATGGAAGATTCTGAAGATATTGCAAGGTTTTTACTTCGAGTTGATGAGATTACTAACACCATGAGAGGTCTAGGATTTGAGATGAAAGAATCAAAAGTTACTCAAAAGGTTTTGAGATCACTTCCCATGAAATATGATGCTAAGGTTTCAGCAATAGAAGAAACAATGGATATCAACAAGCTAACAATGGAAGAATTGCAAGGAACTCTCACAACTTATGAGATGAGGGTAAGTAAGCATCAGGTTCCAATAAAAGAGATTGCATTCAAGGCTTCAAAAAAAGAGAAAGGGAAAGTTCCAGAAATATATAGAGTTGTAGATAATGATGAGGAAGCTAACTTCATCAAAAGGAATAAGGACTCAAGGAATTTTAGGGATATAAGGAAAGTCAGATGCTACAAGTGTGGTGATCTTGGTCACTATGCATACAAGTGTCCACATGAAGAAAATAGTGATGATGAAAAATATGGTCACAGAAGAAAAGAAGATGGAAAGCATAAGCATGACAAAGATGATAGATACAAGCAAAACATGTATGAGAAGAAGAAATTTTTTTGTAAGGCAAAGAAATCTTACTACATTGTAGATGCAAGTGATAGCTCAGATCACAGTGATAGAAACCAATCAGATGAAGAAGAATGTACATTCTTTGGAATAAGTGAAGAAAGGCAAGAACACCTATTCCTAGGTATTGAAGTTAAAGAAGAGGATATATCTATTGAAGAAAGACATGAAGAGCTTGCCATAGCCATTGAGCAAGAAAATAGGTACAAGAAGGGTCTAAGGATACTAAAATGCTTCATATGCAGAGATTTTGGGCATATAGATGATGATTGCACATACTACAACAATTGCAACAAGGAAAGTTTATTTGTTGAAAAAGAAAGCAATAGTTCCAGTAATAGTTCTAGCAGTAGTTCTAGTGACAATTCCAACAGTAGTGATGATGAAGAAGAGGATTCCACAAAATAGGAAAAGAAAATCAGGAGGTTGGAAAAGAAAATCAAGAGGCTTGAAAATAAGGTTCATGAAAATGAAAAGGTCAATATGATGCTTAATCAACACATTCAAGATTTGGAAAAAGAGCTTCAAGAAACAAAAGAGCTTGGCATCACTATTTCTGAGAAATTGAAGGAGAGGAAAGAAAGATGTAATCAGTTAGAAGAAGAAGATCATAAAATTTTGGGGACCTACATAAATGAGTTAGCACGATTTCAAAGGAATTCAAAAACTCTGGATAATTTTTTGGATTTACAATGAGATCCATTTATAAAGACAGGGCTTGGTTATGAAGAAGGGAAATAAAAAATAAGTACACAAGGACCTATATTTGTATCAGGAGGCTTTGTTTCAGAAATCTATAAGGAAGAACCGGTTCCTAAAGAAAAAGAAGCAACATAAATGGATACTTGCATTTCAGAGGCTATAGAGATGTGTGCCAATTTGCTACTTGACACAAATAAAGAGAAAGAAGAGGAAGATTCCAAAGCACCGAAAGTCTCATATTTCAGGTTTGGGGAATCACACTCAAAAGGAAAGGAAGTTCTAAAATATGAAAGCAAGAAAGCACCTAAGATTTGTGAGGAAAGTTCCAAAGTTCCTATGGCTCCAAATATTCAGTTTGGTTCTTGTTTTGAGATAGGTGAATCAAGTTCAAAAGGAAAAGAAATACTTGAAGAGAAAAGCAAGGAAGAAACTAAGGAAGAGGATTTAGATACTACAAAGAAGGTTCAAGGATGCAATGCACAAGTTGAAAATGATCATAGGGATAATGGTCAAGAAAGGTATGAGGAACCAAGGCATGAACAAAGGGCTTTTCAAGGACATTGTTTTTCTTGTAATGGATTTGGACACAGGGCTATACACTACAGGGTCTATGGATCAAAGAAGTTTGATTTTGCTAGAAGGAACATCAAAGGAAGAAGGTATGGTTTTCAGGGACATTGCTTCTCATGTAACATGATTGGTCATAGAGCTTCTCAGTGCAAAGGAAATGAGCAACATGGTTTTGGTTTTAGAGCTACACAATTCAGAAGTCATGGTCATAATGGTCATGAAAATAGAACTTCACAATACAGGGTTCAGGAAAGGAATGGATATGGAAATTATTTCAAGAAATATTTCAGGATATGGGCACCATCCAAAGGCTACAATATCAAGTGTTTTAACTACAATAACTTTGGACATATTGCAAAATGGTGTAGGACTCAATTCCAAACAAGTTCAAGGCAAGAAGGTCAAACAGGTTCAAGGCAAGAAGATCAAGAGAAGGATATCAGAAAAACATGGAAGGAAGTTGATAGAGGAAAGAAACAATGTAATATGGGAGTAAAAGTACTCCCACCCCAAAATTAATCACCTCAAGAGAGAAGGTGGTGAGGGGGCTATGCTTAAGAGTCATATCTTTTAGCCCCATAGGTGTCCCTTTTGCCATTGATGTCAAAGGGGGAGAGATTTGAGTAAGGGGGAGAGCATTGAGTTAGGGGGAGCAACCTCCAAAGAGAGCATTGAGTTAGGGGGAGCAACCTCCATAGAGAGTATTGAGTCAGGGGAGCAACTTTGATTCTCGGAGATGGTTTTTGCAGTGATTATGGTTTTTGCATTAGAGGTGTTGCCATCAATGACAAAGGGAGATATTGTTGGAAATTTGAGTTATTTTATGTTGTCATTGATGTCACATGGATCACATTGAGTTTTGGTGGCCAAATGATATTTTGGAAAGCATGGATAAATACAGGGTTTTTGTGAAAACCAAGGCAGGAAAAATAAAAGGTTTTATTTAAAACCATGGATGGCATATTTGAACTGGGTTTTTCTTAAAACCCAAGTTGGCCTTTCGTTTCATCGAAAAAGGTGCCCCGGTGATGGAGATATTTAATTTTTAATATTTAGTTTAAATTTTAATTATTTAAAATTTAAATTTAAATTTAAAATTAAATATGCAAGATTTCCGTCGACGTCATCAAAAATAATAAGGAGGCTATATAAAGGGGATACCTAAGGTTCATAAACTGATCTGAGCTCGTGGTTAATAATCGTTGGCTAAGCATCCGAATTGAGCTCGTGCGAAAATATTTTAGAAAGCAGAAGCAACGAATAAACGAAGGTTGGTCGAAGTCCAAAGTCATCATGGGCAGAGTGGCGCATTGGCAGTTGGCTTTTGGCTAAGGTGTGTGGTAGCACAAACGTCAAGGTTTTGAATCCCCTTGACTGTGTTCGGAAGGCGTTGGAAGAAAAGTGCTCGAAGCACTTTTGATTTGCGAAAAGGGAGGAAAGGTTTTAAGGCACGTTGTGCCTTTCCCTTTCGAACGAGCGGCTAGCTCGTGTGGCAACCTTAGCCGTGGCTAAGGCGCTCGCGGTGTGGGCAAGTCGGGGGTTCGAATCCCCTTGAGGAGGTAAATACGTTTTTGCTCTAATTAATTTTGTTAAGCCCTAAGTTGGAGTTATAAGGTGGTTAGGAATAATTAAAGTTTTTAATTAAACTTTGTTTTTATAAGGGTTGTGATTATTATTTCAAAGGTGGATGAGTTGTTGATTTAATTTGATGTTCATGAAATTGAGAATTAAGATTTAGGAGAAATAAGGAGTTGTTATAAAATAATTTTTGAGAGGTTTATTGATTATTATTTTGATAAGGGTTTTTATTAAAAAGGACTTTGGTGGATGTGTTTATTAAGTTGGAGTAAAAAGGTGTAAATTGAGTTATGCTTTATCTTGTGATTATTATTTGAAGTCCACTAACCCTTATTGAGATTGGAAAGGAAAGTTGTGTTTAGTGTGGCAGATTTTGTGGACAACTTCTTGGCATCAAAAAGGTATGGGCACATTCTCCTATTGATTGTTTATGGTGGTTGATTTCTGAAATATCATTGGAGTGAAAAGGATTGATTGTGGTTTCCTTTTCGAAAGTGGTTGGTTGAATGCTTCAAGGTTTTCTGGTTTGAGAGTTGTGTTTAAACCTTGTTTTATAAGCATAGTTGTTGAAGCCCATTGGTTATGTAAAGAACTTGAAAAGAACATGAGTATCATTGTTATGTGAGATTTGTGGTTGAGCATTGTTGGAAACATTTGAGTTGGTTGATACATGCTTGGACTAGGGTTTTGTGAGAAAGAGTTGTCCCTTGTGGTGATTGGTTGAGTTGAGTTGATTGAGCCTAGTCAAGTGATTGTGTGAGGTGATTGTTCAAGTCCCATGAAACAAACTATTCTATAATTCTGATTTGAGTTGAGATTGAGCTTAGAACATATTGAGTCTCTAACAATTCTCTTTATGCTTCTATGAGTTGACTTGAGTTGAGATTGAGATTTGAGTTGAGTTGAGTTGAGATCATTGTGGATCATTGTTGTCATCCATTGTAGAGTGCATTGCCATTCATTGTTGAGTTCATCTTTGAGCCTTGCCTTCATAGATTTGTGGATGAGATTTGAGTACTACTTGAGCATGATTGATTGAGCCTTTGAGAAGGCCTTTGGGATAGATTTCTGGACAGATTTGTGGTAGTTTGTGTATGATTGATTGAGCCTTTGAGAAGGCTTTGTGGATAGTTTTTGGGATATATTTGTGGATATTTTTAGATAGATTTGTGGACAGATTTTTGATGAGGTTTTGAGTGAGCCTATTGAGTATAGTTGAGCAAGTTCTTGGTGAGCTTGCTAGAGAATTTTTGGACAAGTTCTTGGTGAGCTTGTTGGAGCATATTTGAGCAAGTTCTTGGTGAGCTTGCTAGAGCATATTTGGACAAGTTCTTAGTGAGCTTGTTGGAGCATATTTGAGCAAGTTCTTGGTGAGCTTGCTAGAGCATATTTGGACAAGTTCTTAGTGAGCTTGTTGGAGCATATTTGAGCAAGTTCTTTGTGAGCTTGTTAGAGCATATTTGGACAAGTTCTTAGTGAGCTTGTTGAGCATATTTGGACAAGTTTTGTGTGAGCTTGTTGAGCAGTTTTGGACAAGTTCTGTGTGAGCTTGTTATGCATATTTGGACAAGTTCTGTGTGAGCTTGTTATTGCCTAGCTTTGAGCAGATCAAAGAAATTTGGACAAGTTCTGTGTGAGCTTGTTGAGCAGTTTTGGACAAGTTCTGTGTGAGCTTGTTATGCAGATTTGGACAAGTTCTGTGTGAGCTTGTTATTGCCTAGCTTTGAGCAGATCAAAGAAATCATTGTATTGGATAAGGATCCTTATTTCTGTGTGAAATATTATAAGGATATTATCTTGTGGAGTACCCCACATTGGGGGAACCACGTTAAATCTTGTGTCTCAATTGTGTATGGTGACTTGTGCTCTTGCTTACTATTGCTATCTGAGTTATTAATGCACACTGCTATATTTGGTTATTGCAATTAAGGAAAATAAATAAATAATATATTATTTTAATTGATTAATTAATGATTTACTTATATTTAGATTTCAACTTGTTTGAAATAATTTTTAGATGCAGATATTATCATATCTAATTCTACAATTGTTATTGGATCAAGGGTTCTACATTCTATAACAAGAACAATCAAGGTGAATACTTAAAGTTGGAAACTCTTATTATTTTTATAATTATTATATTAGAGACCCCCTTTGTATTAATTTAATCAATTATAAAAACATGTGTGATGGATATTTTTATGATTGGATATATGTCACCTTAACATACATCTTGTATTAGTTGATACAATAGAAGAGAAAGTTGTAGAGGATGAGCTCAATTCAATTTTATGTGTTCAGATGCTAGGATTAATTAATAAAGTTAACTTTATATGGGAATTGCACATGTTAATCTTATGATATTAACTTTAGTAAAGCATACTATCAAATTAAATATAATTTATCTTAACATAATTAAATTAGTATATATGGGGTATTGTTTTTGAAATTATAGCAAAAAATTAAAAGTATATAAATAGACTACTATATGTTGAAATGTTTAATGGAGAAGTGAAAGCTACTTGAAAAATGTAAATACAAAGAAGAAAAAGAGTTTGAAATTGGTTCAATTTTACATTAGGGAACATAATTCTAATAAGTGAAGAAGCACAATCATGTTCAAAATATAGGGATCCAATTTCATAAACACTCATGCAAATTGAGGGTTTTACACTATACCTACTATGTAGTGGCAATTGTCTTAAATTGACATTCAGTTTTAAGAGTAAACCTCATATATACTACTTGAATATGAAGGTCCATGAGAGGATATTAGAAGTTATTCATGAAATATAAACTATTGATGGTGTATAATCTAACTGGTAAGAAAGAGAGGATCTCATGATTCATGTATTAATTTTATTTATGAAGAACTTAAAGATTTTAAAGAGTCATGTGATAATGTATCTTCTTGTCATTGTTTTTTTTGAAAACTAATCTGAAAAACTTGTATTAAAACAAAGATCATTTACAAGTTGGGATGATACTTCTCCCAGCATTAGCCAAAGAGAACACATGTTTACAACAGTAAAAGAAGATTTGCATTAGAGCCAAATCTCTTAAACCATATTTCTACAATTGTTTTTCACCTGTTTACAACTATAAAAGAAGATCTACATTGAAGCTCGAATCTCCTAAACCATATTTCTGGAATAGTTGTCCAAATTAGCTAAACACTGGATTTTCTCACCAACCTACCTAATCATCTCATACTCAATAGCCATGTCATTGTGCCATTGAACCCCTACCTCCTTCTTGATGCCCATATTAGCCAGGAATTCTACCACTTTATTTAGATCTCTACTTGTATAAACTAGAATCACATCATCTAATTCCCTCCACAATACCTTAATTTGAGTGAAAAAAATCCTCAACCTCCATGTCTTCAAAGCAAAGTTCCTCATGCAATCTAGAGCTCCAACCATTATTTGAGAATCTGATTCTAATATTATCCACTTGTAACCTTGTTTTACTACCCAAATAGAAGCATATTTGATAGCTAAGGCTTCCAATTAATTATTTGTAGCTCTTACCAAGCCTTACAGTTCCCAATAGAGCACTATTCCAACATGATTCCGACAAACCACTCCAATTCTAGCTCTACCCAGATTGCCTTTTGCAACTCCATAAGTATTAATTTTAATCCAACCTTCTAGGGGTGGTTTTCAACTAGCTCTATCCTGCCCCTCTAGCACTTAAAATTCCTTCTCCATTGTCCCTATAACAACCTAAGTTTCCTCTTTAGCATACACTACCATAGTACTTGTGAATTTTCTCCAAATGACCTAATCAAAATCCATCTAAAGAAGAAAAGGTTTATCTAAAAATTTTACCATTTATCTCCAACCACACTTGCCATTAAATGAAGTTTAATCTAAGTTCCCAACCAATATAAAGATCTTTAGATTTAAATCTACCCTTCTTCCATATTTCCCAAATATTAATCCGATTCAAATCACCATTAACTTAATTTTTATAATATAAAAACTATCTCTCCTAGATCTGACACATGAACGAACACTCAAACATCAAGTGATTAGCTGTTTTCTCACTCTTGTAGCATAAAACACATTGATATGTACCAATGATTCCCCTACATATGAGATTATAAAAATTAAGAATTCCATTATGCATGAAATACCAAGAAAAAATTTACTTTCGGCCAACCCTTAGACTGCTAAATCTTTCTCCAATCCTCAACCTGATATGCATGAGGAGGAGGCTTTGAAAGGATCTTATCATATCCATCCTTCATTGTGTAGACACCAAGGCTCCCATGTCCCAAAGATAATTCATCCTCCTCATATCTATCTATGAGAAATATTTCTACCAAGATTTTAGTCATGATGGGTATCAAATCTAGAGGGATTAAAACTGGCCACTCATCCAACTTCTTAAACTGCTTAAACTTATAACCCCCCAACTAACTAGTGTTGAAATAACTTTCAATTTAGAACCAACCCCTAGTTTCCATGGATATTTTTATTGGTTGCAGTTTAGGAAATTCAAAAATGATAGGTGGGTATTGATCCCATGAATCTATCCAAAATTGTACCTTCTCCCCTCTCCCCACTTTCCAAAATAATCCATATTTTACTACCTAAGATCCTAACTTAAGAGCCTACCACACTAATGATATATTACCATCCAAAGGGAAGCAACCGACCTCATTTGGGTTTACCTGTCCCAAATATTTACTAGTTAATATTCTACTGAATAAAGAAGTTGGTTGGGAAATCTACCTCTAGTAAAGCTTTCCATCCAAAGCTTTATTATTTAACTTTGATCTTCTTAGTCCCAAACCTCATTTTACCTTGGGTTGGCTTACTTTCTCCCAACCTACTAAGGTCCATTTCCTCTCTCCTTTTACTCCTTCCCATAAAAATTTTCTAGCCATCTTGTCCAAATGTTTTCATATGGTATGTGGGGTAGCATGGATAGAAAATTTATAAATTGGCTTGGCCTAAATGACTGACTATAAAAAAGTTAATCTACCCCCATAGCTTAACCATTTGTGATACCAATGATTAATTATTTTTTTGATACAGTCTAAAATATTCGTCTAGATATCTATTTTTAGTTTTTTAAAATGCAAAGGGACCCCCAAGTATACCACTTGGGATAGAAGTCCTTGTGAATCCCAAGATCTCTAAAATTCTATCCTGAAGCCTTTGATAAAGATTGAAAATACCACTTTGGATTTTGTATTATTGATGACTTGGTTTGTAGCCCTAAGGTAGACATTGAGTGTATCTCTAATCATTATTTATTTCCTTAGGTTGGCCACTCCCACCAATCCTATGTCATACAAAAATTGTAGGTGAGTCAAAACTTCCTTGTTGAGCAAGGTGTAGCAAAAGTATTGTCATTGTTGTCAACACAGTCAGACAAATCAGTTGATGAAGTGGACGAGTTAAGAGGTTCTTCAGACAGTGGTTTTCCAAAAGATAGAAATGGCCCATATACTAAAAATAAATAAAAAATCACAAGGCAAAAAACTGTTGCGACATCGCGACATGTTGAGCAAGAAAGAAAAATTGTCGCGATATCGCGACATGTTGAGGAGAGAGAAAAACTGTCGTGATATCACGACAAAAGGAAAGAAGGAGAGTATGAAAGCGAAAGTGTCACGATTTTGCGACATGTTCTATTTTCGCAGGTGCAAGCCGAGAAAAGGACAAAGAGGCAAAAAGTGTCACGATATCGCGACATGTCATGTTTTCGCGGGTGCAAGCTGAGAAGAGGACAAGAAGGCAGACATGTCACAATATCGCGACATGTCATGTTTTCATGGGTAAAAGGTGAGAAGAGTACAAATAGATAGAAGTGTCACGATTTTGCGATAGGTCGCAACAGCACGATTATAGATAGTTAACTGAAGTAGAATGATAGTTACATGGGTAGTTACAGATAGAAATCATGCAAGCCAAAATAAGCATAGTGCATTAAAGACAGAATGGCAGTTACAGGGCCCATAAAGTAGTGTAACCGTCGAGCGATAGTTATACTAAAAGTCCCACACAAGAAATAGAGCCATTAATAGGTTGCGTATAAGAATAATGTGTCAGAAAGGAGTTACTTACAGGAGTGGCTATTAATAGGCTACATGCAGGATTATGGCAGTTATAGAAGACTTAGAGTTTCAAGATGAAAATATTGTTATAAAAGGGCAATTGCGTGCAGAAGTAAAGTTTGGCTCAGAATTGAAAAGAGTGCTGCCATAAAGAGTTAAAGTGCCACTGTTGAAAGAGTAAAAGTTCCACGAGGGTAGTTGCGTGCAGAAGTAAAGTGTGGCCCAAAATTGAAAAGAGTGCCGCCATAAAGATTTAAAGTGTCGCTGTTGAAATAGTAAATGTGCCGCGAGGGTAGTTGCGTGTAGAAGTAAAGTGCTGCTCAGAATTGTAAAGCATGGAAAAAAAAAGAGGGTTAGAAGAGAGCTGTAAGAGAGCGACAAGGATTGCCATAATTGTTTACTGTGTTTTAATAAATTGCAGACTAGTCAGGGTCTTGAATAAGAGAAGGCATCTTTATGTCAAAATTATAGTTTCAATATTGGAGTCCAAGTTGGTGCTTGGAAGTAGGGGTTGGTGCTCCTTTCTGTTGGTGTAGATAAATCAGGGGTTGGTGCTCCTTCCAGTTGGTGCTGGTAAATTAGGGGTTGGTGCTCCTTTCTGTTGGTGCAGATAAATCAGGGGTTGGTGCTCCTTCTAGTTGGTGCTCGGTAAATTAGGGGTTGGTGCTCCTTTCTGTTGGTGCAGATAAATCAGGGGTTGGTGCTCCTTCCAGTTGGTGCTGGTAAATCAAGGGTTGGTGCTCCTTTCAGTTGGTGCTGGTAAACTAATTGTAAAGTTGTTGCTTTGCAAAGGCTGGATTTGGATGGGAGTCCAAACAGTCTATTTTTGAGGAGTAGCCAAAACTGGTGAACCTCGTTACATATTGTGTTGTGTGATGCTCTCTTGTTATATTTGCTTTATGTGGTTTTAAGATTTCATTGTTTTGGCTTTAAGAGTTGAAGTTTTTAAGTTTCAAAAGAGCCACACTAATTCACCCCCCCTCTCAGTGTCATTGTAAGACTAACAATTGGTATCAAAGCCAACTTCCCTTATCAAGCTAAATCAGCTAGGGTTGATCTTGGATTAGTATGCAATGGGTAAGAAGAATAGATCCTCCTCAAATAAGGCATCTCAGTCAGTTTTAGTTCCTGTGGAGGAGAAAATTGAACTAGAAAAGGTTGAAGAAGTGAATTCTAAAGTATGTGATGAAAACCTTGAGGTTGAAGTATATCTAGAAGGTGAGTTGATCGCTGCACTTGAAGAATTGGGTATAGAAAGGAAAAAGAACAAAAGACTATCCAAGAAGTTGGAAGAATATGGGGATAATATTGAAGATCTCTTCTTACAAATTCAGAAAGCCAAGAAAATAGAAGAAGCCTTGAAGTCACGCCTGGATGATAAAGGCTATGTATGTAGCAAACGTGAAGAGGAATCTAACAAAGTTATTAGTGATATAAAGCTGCAAGTAGAAGAGTCCAAAAGGATTGAAGAAACTCTCAGGTCACAGATCAATGAGAAAAATATTGTTTGCTGCAAACAAGAAGAGGAGATTGTTGTATTGAAGAAACAACTAGAAGAGGCCAATACAAATCTCAAATTTGAGAAGAGCACAGAGTTGCTAGATGAAATGATAAGGCAACAAAGAAGACCCATGTCTAAGATTGGTCTTGGATGTAAAGCTGAACAACCTTCATCTTCCAAATATGCAGAGAAGAAGAAGTTCACTGTTGAAGGATCGAAGTAAGAAAAGTCTGAAGCTGAATCTTCAAAAGGAATAAAATATCAAAGGATATCTACAAAAAAACAACCACAACAAAAGAGATTCTATCACTCTCACTCTATTCATAATAATGCTTTTAATGGCTATTGATTTAGATGCAACCATTATGGTCACAAGGCAATTTATTGTGGATTGAATAATAGATCAAAGAGTTATGCTGGTGGAAATACATCTGTTATTATGGCTGAACACCATGTGCAATGTTTTAAATGTAATGGTCATGGGAACATAGAAAAGTTTTGTCCAAGAACTTCTGTATCTAATCTAAGGCAAGACAGTAGATTTCATCAGACACAAAGAATGCAACACAGAAGAAATCATGTGCATCAAAGAAAGGAAAATAATCATCCATCAAGGATGCACAAGAGACAACCACCCAAGAGAAATGTTCTAGTTCACGAAAAGGATCAAAATAGGGATGTAGTTGAAAAAATCAAGCCCAAGTTCAAGAAATCTTGGAGAAAGAAAGAAGAGAGGAAATCGTGTCTCTTTGGACTGAAGGAGATTACTCCTCTATTGCACTAAGCAGCTCCAGGTAGCACATCCTCAGGGGGAGCAATGTTAAAGTTTTATTTTAATGCTCCTAGGTATTTGTGTGGTTATCTGAGGATGAAAGAAAAGTAGTCGGGGAGTTATCGTATAGTTGTCAAAATGTGTTTCAGTTCATATAGATGTTTGTGGAGATAGTATCAAACTGATGTGCTTCAACAGAACAACATGGTGAACAACTAGGTTTTTGATGCAAAGATTCGATAGGCATTATCTGGGATAGAACATGTAGCATAGGTCGATGTATCATGGAAGCATAAGCTGGCAGGTGCTGGTTTTGAAGCCTGTAATATTCCCAATCTTGATGCAAGAGCATTCTGTAGCACCTGATGCAGAAGCATCCGGTGGCAGGAGGGCTACTTCTAAAAAGTTGGCTAAGGAGGAAACACGTCGCGATTTCGCGACATGTTGCGAAATCACGACAGAAGAAGAAAGAGAAGTCAAGGAGAAAAATATGTCACGATATCGCGACAAAAAAAGTGTCGCGATATTGTGACACAAAGTGGAGAGAGGAGCCAGCAGAGAAAACTATGGTGATATCGTGACAAAAGATGTGTCGCGATATCACGACGCAAGCGGAGAACGAAGCCAATGGGGAGAAGTTGTCGCGATATCGCGACAACAAATGTGTCGAGATATCGCGACACAAGTGGAGCAGAAGAGTCAGCGAGGAGAAACTGTCACGATATCATGACAAAAAATGTGTCATGATATCGAGACACAAATGGAGCAAAGAAGTCAGCAACGAGAAGCTGTCGTGATTTCGCGACAGGTCGCAGTTTCATGACCAGAAGGCGAAGAAGGAGCCAAGGAAGAAAGATGTCGTGATTTCGTGACATGTCACATTTTTGTGACCAGAGGGCAAGCGAAGGAGCCAGAGGAGGAAGATGTCATGATTTCGTGACATGTCACGGTTTCGCGACCAGCTGGCGAGCGAAGGAGCCAGAGGACGAAAGATGTCGTGATTTCGTGACATGTCACGTTTTCATGACCTAAGGAAGAAAGAGGAAGCCGAAAGCTAAGATGTCACGATTTTGTGACCCGAAGGTAGGATGAAGAGCGAAAGAGGAAGATGTCATGATTTTGTGACGTCACAGTTTCACGACCCGCAGAAGAAGAGAAGGCACAGAAGAGAAGATGTCACGATTTTTGACATGTCACGATTTTACGATGCGAAGAAGGGAGAGAAGGCGAAACGAGAAGATGTCACGATTTCGCGACATGTCATGAAATCGTGACCCGCAGAAGCGAAAGAAAGTAGGAAGAGAAGATGTCACGAAATCACGACATGTCATGATTTCATGACCTGAAGTGGAAAAGAGGAAGCAAGGCAGAAAGATGTCATGATTTCGTGACTCGAAGAAGAGAGAGAAAGTGAAAAGCAAAGATGTTACGATATCATGACCTGTCATGATTTTGCGATCGAAAAGGAAAAGGAAGGGCAAGAGAGGAAACATGTCACGATATCACGACATGTCGAGTTTTTGCGACCCGAAGAGAAGAGAAGAGGCGATGGAGCAAAAATGTTGCAATATTGTGACATGTTGGGTTTTCGCGACCCGAAGAGGAGAGAGAAGGAAAGGGAGCTAAAATGTCACGATATCGCGACATGTCACGATATCGCGACAGGAAGAGAAAAAGACGAGGAAGAAGGAGGATATTTCGTGGAATCGCGACAGGTGGCATTTTCAGAGACCGTTACAAAATGACACGTGGCAGCATAGAACGACACGTGGCAGCACAAAACAACACGTGGCATGTGCAGTGAAAGCAGACAAAGATGAAGAGGCATGGGAAAATGAAAATGAACAGTTGAGGAATGGAAACGAAGTGTCATGCAGAGTAATCTGACAGTGAACGGGAGTTAGACGACAGTGACAGAGGTCGTGCAGAGTGGAATAATGGAGCGGTTATTATGATCCACATTTTGTGTAATGGTGAGCTAGAGAGGGTCGGGGCCTCTATAAAAACCCAGACATTGTAATAGAAATGAGATGGAGAGTTAGGGAATTGCAATAGAGTATAGCAAAGACTAAGCTTCTGCGCTAGTTTCTGTAAAGCCTGCGGGCTATTACTGTGTAAAATATTTGCAAGTTATTGAATGGAAAATCGGGTTTCCTGTTCTTGTAAAGTCTGTTTCCAATTTTCTACGTGAAAATTTGGATTTGGTAGATTGCAATTTTTTGTTCTCCGTCAAGTGGTATCAGAGCCAGAAGTTACTGAGTGTGCAAGCAAATCATCGGGAGTGAGGCAGTTTGCACCAGGATCTGTGGAAGGGCTTGTGATTGAGTGAGTAGAATGCCTCCAAGAAGAAACCGAGGTGGTGGCAGAGACATAGCGACAGCAGAAGATGTCCGAGTTTTGTAGGGGCAAATGCAAGCCCTGCAAGAGGAGCTGCTCAAAATAGATTTGCAGAGGCAAGTGAAAGCCCTGCAAGAGGAGCTGCTCAGAATGGATTTGTAGAGGCAAGAGGAGCTACGTAGAAAGCATGAGGATAAACTGAGAAGTAGAGGCCAGGAAATGGAGTTGAAGCGGACTGCAAAGGTAGGTGAATGTCTAGAGGTATTGCAGAAGGTGATGACCAGACAACACAAAAGTGAAGATCACTTCTCCACCAACCCTGGGTGTCTAATGCAGGAGCATTCCATAGCACCTAATGCAGAAGCATCCAGTGGTAGGAGGGCCACTTTTGAAAATTTGGCTAAGGAGGAAACACGTTACGATTTCACATGTCATGAAATCATGATAAAAGAAGAAAGAGAAGTCAAGGAGAAAAATATGTCACGATATCACGACAGAAAAAGTGTCGCGATATCGTGACACAAAGTGGAGAGAGGAGCCAGTGGAGAAAACTGTCGCGATATCGTGACAAAAGATGTGTCACGATATTGCGACGCAAGCAGAGAACGGAGCCAACGAGGAGAAGTTGTCGCGATATCATGACAGCAAATGTGTCGTGATATCACGACACAAGTGGAACAGAAGAGTTAGCGAGGATAAACTATCGCGATATCACGACAGAAAATGTGTCACGATATCACGACACAAATGGAGCAAAGGAGTCAACAACGAGAAGCTATCGTGATTTCGTGACAAGTCGCAGTTTCGCGACCAGAAGGCGAAGAAGGAGCCAAGGGAGAAAGATGTCGTGATTTCGTGACATATCGCATTTTCGTGACCAAAGGGCAAGTGAAGGAGCCAGAGGAGGAAGATGTCGCGATTTTGTGACATGTTGCGGTTTTGCGACCAGCTGGCGAGCGAAGGAGCCAGAGGATGAAATATGTCATGATTTCATGACATGTCACGTTTTTGCGACCTGAGAAAGAAAGAGGAAGTCAAAAGCTAAGATGTTGTGATTTCACGACCCGAAGGCAGGATGAAGAGTGAAAGAGGAAGACGTCATGATTTCACATGTCACAGTTTTGCGACGCGTAGAAGAAGAGAAGGCGCAGAAGAGAAGATGTCGCAATTTTACAACGCAAAGAAGGGAGAGAAGGTGGAATGAGAAGATGTCACGATTTCGTGACATGTCACGAAATCACGACCTGCAGGAGTGAAAGAAAGCAGGAAGAGAAGATGTCACGAAATTGTGACATGTCACGATTTCATGACCCGAAGTGGAAAAGAGGAAGTAAGGTAGAAAGATGTCATGATTTCGTGACCTAAAGAAGAGAGAGAAAGTGGAAAGCAAAGATGTCATGATATCGCGACCTGTTGCAATTTCATGACCGAAAAGGAAAAGGAAGGGCAAGAGAGGAAACATGTCGTGATATCGTGACATGTCGGGTTTTTGCGACTCGAAGAGGAGAGAAGAGGCGATGGAGCAAAAATGTCATGATATCACGACATGTCAGGTTTTCACGACCCAAAGAGGAGAGAGAAGGCAAGGGAGCTAAAATGTCACGATATCACGACATGTTGCGATATCACAACAGGAAAAGAAGAAGACGAGGAAGAAGGAGGAGATGTCACGAAATCGTGATAGGCAGCATTTTCAGAGACCATTATAGAATGACATGTGGCAGCACAAAATGACATGTGGCACGTGTAGTGAAAGCAGGCAAAGATAAAGAGGCACGAGAAAATGGAAATGACCAGTTGAGGAATGGAAACGAAGAGTCGTGCGGAGTAATCTAATAGTGAATGGGAGTTAGACGACAGTGACAGAGGTTGTGCAGAGTGGAATCATGGAGCGGTTATTGTGATCCGCATTTTGTGTAATGGTGAGCCAGAGAGGGTCGGGGCCTCTATAAAAACCTAGGCATTGTAATAGGATCGAGATGGAGAGTTAGGGAATTGCAATAGAGTATAGTGAAGACTGAGCTTGTGCACCAATTTTTGTAAAGCCTACAGGCTATTACTGTGTAAAATATTTGCAAGTTATTGAATGGAAAATCAGGTTTCCTGTTCTTGTAAAGTCTGTTTCCAATTTTTTGCGTGAAAATTTGGATTTGGTAGATTGTAATTTTCTGTTCTTCGTCAAATCTACAGATAAAATAGAATCCATGTTCTGAGTGGGAAGGCATGCATTTCTTAACCAAAAATACAACACATCGTTTGGTATAAGAGAGCATTAATTTTCTTAAAAGAAGTAGTCATTATCAAAGAGATGCCAGAGTCAAAGCAATCAGTGGCACTAGCACCCAGTTGGTCTAGAATTCCAAGTGGCACATGCAAGGTAGAGACGTTGAGAGAATAGCGCCCAGGTAGTGAAGCGTCAAGGAGGACAAGATGCCTATGCAACTAAGAAAGTCTTGCATTATTTGAGAAATGCGAGATATTTCCCGAGCAATCCCTTGATCGTAGCGAGGAGAAATGCTCCCTGGAATCGCATGAAGAATGTTCGTCTAAGACATTGAGTAGCCCTGACATATGTCCTAGCAAGAAGCTGAAAACCAAGAGTTGATGACTGCATGTAGATTGAGGTTCCAATGCTATATGTAACGGTCCACTGTCAATACCTGCACAGGCAATAAATAACATCCATGGCAGCAGTTAGAAACCAGAGACATTAAGCTGCACAACGGGTGCGAGGCAAAGTCGTTAGTCACGGAGGAGGTGGCAGTCAAGAGGCCAAAGAAAATTATGGAGAGTGCCGATGATAAAGTTGATGAAGTGGATTTTATTTGAGATTGCCATTCATTGTTGAGTTCATTTTGAGTACTACTTGTGCATGATTGATTGAGCCTTTGAGAAGGCCTTTGGAAAATAGTTGTGGTACAGTGTTTGATGCTTACACAGAGTTGGTTGATACATGCTTCAACTAGGGTCTGTGATAAAGGGATGTTCATTGAGGTGATTGGTTGAGTTGAGTTGAGATTGGTATTTGAGTATAGAACATATTGAGTCTCTAACAATTCTCTTTATGCTTCTATGAGATCTAGTTGATATATTGATTTAGCATTAAGTATAGAACATATTGAGTCTCTAACAATTATTTTTTTGATTCTATAAGATCTGGGAAAGTTCTTGGTGAGCTTGCTAGAGTAGGTTCTCAGTGAGCCTACTGACAGAGTACAGTGGACAGAGTCTCAACGGATAGCGATCCAATAGCCAACACAGTTGAATATAGATCTGAGTGAGGGACCACATTCTCAGGGGGAGCATTTATATATTTGATTATATTTTTGCTCATATTTGTAATTTTTTCTAACTGTCATAACGTGTGCTTGAGAATGATGTGCATGGACTCAGGGGGAGTCTGCAGCAGCCCTTTGGTATTATTGTCAAAGGGGGAGAAGAATTACAAGAGATTGCATGAGTGTTGCCAACAATTCCAAAGGGGGAGATTGTTGAGCAAGGTGCAACAAAAGTATTGTCATTGTTGTCAACATAGTCAGACAGATCAGTTGATGAAGTGGACAAGAGTTAAGAGGTTCTTCAGACAGTGGTTTTCCAAAATATAGAAATGGCCCATATACTAAAAGTCAAAAGAAAATCACAAGGCAAAAAACTATCGCGATATCGCGACATGTTGAGCAAGAAAGAAAAACTGTCGTGATATCGCGACATGTTGAGGAGAGAGAAAAACTATCGCGATATCGTGAAAAAAGGAAAGGAGAGTACGAAAGCGAAAGTGTCACGATTTTGTGACATGTTCTATTTTCGTAGGTGCAAGCCGAGAAAAGGACAAAGAGGCAAAAAGTGTTGCGATATCGCGACATGTCATGTTTTCGCGGGTGCAAGCCGAGAAAAGGACAAAGAGGCAAAAAGTGTCGTGATATCGTGACATGTCATGTTTTCGCGGGTGCAAGCTAAGAAGAGGACAAGAAGGCGAGAAATGTCACGATATCGTGACATGTCATGTTTTCGCGGGTAAAAGGCAAGAAGAGTACAAAGAGACAAAAGTGTCACGATTTCATGATAGGTCGCAATAGCACGATTACGAATAGTTAACTGAAGTAGAACGACAGTTACAGGGGTAGTTACAGATAGAAATAATGCAAGCTAAAATAAACACAGTGCATTAAAGACAGAACGATAGTTACAGGGCCCGTAAAGCAGTGTAACCGTCGAGCGGTAGTTATACTGAAAGTCCCACACAAGAAATAGAGCCATTAATAGGTTGCGTATAAGAATAGTGTGTTAGAAAGGAGTTACTTATAGGAGTGGCTATTAATAGGCTGCATGCGGGATTATGGCAGTTACAGAAGACTTAGGGTTTCAAGATGAAAATATTGTTATAAAAGGGCAGTTGCGTGTAGAAGTAAAGTTTGGCTTAGAATTGAAAAGAGTTCCGCCGTAAAGAGTTAAAGTGCCACTGCTGAAAGAGTAAAAGTGTTGTGAGGGCAGTTGCGTGCAAAAGTAAAGTGCGGCTCAGAATTGAAAAGAGTGCCATCGTAAAGAGTTAAAGTGCCGCTGCTAAAAGAGTAAATGTGCCAAGAGGGCAGTTGCGTGTAGAAATAAATTGTTGCTCAGAATTGTAAAGCGTGGCAAAAAAAAAGAGGGTTAGAAGAGAGCTGTAAGAGAGCGACAGGGATTGCCATAATTGTTTACTATGTTTTGATAAATTGTAGACCAGTCAAGGTCTTGAATAAGAGAAGGCATATTTATGTCAAAATTATAGTTTCAATATTAGAGTCCAAGTTGGTGCTTGGAAGTAGGGGTTGTTGCTCCTTTTTGTTGGTGCAGATAAATCAAGGGTTGGTGCTCCTTCCAGTTGGTGTTGGTAAAATAGGGGTTGGTGCTCCTTTCTGTTGGTGCAAATAAATTAGGGGTTAGTGCTCCTTCCAGTTGGTGCTGGTAAATTAGGGGTTGGTGCTCATTTCTGTTGGTGCAGATAAATCAGGGGTTGGTGCTCCTTCTAGTTGGTGCTGGTAAATCAGGGGTTGGTGCTCCTTCCAGTTGGTGCTAGTAAACTGATTGTAAAGTTGTTGCTTTGCAAAGGCTGGATTTGGATGGGAGTCCAAACAATCTATTTTTGAGGAGTAGCCAAAACTGGTGAACCTCGTTACATATTGTGTTGTGTGATGCTCTCTTGTTATATTTTATTTATGTGGTTTTAAGCTTTCATTGTTTTGGCTTTAAGAGTTGAAGTTTTTAAGTTTCAAAAGAGCCACACTGATTCACCCCCCCTCTCAATGTCATTGTAAGACTAACATTCCTCACCCACCATGATAGTTGTTAGAAAATCTTGTTGTCTTCTCCTAAATATGATTCTACCCAAATATTCAACCAATATGAGAAAAATATAGGGGAATAAGGATCTCCTTTATGAAGGCCTTGAATAGCTCCAAACGGTTGTGAGGGAAGACCCTTTATTAACATCGAGTATGTCAGAGTAGAAACATAGGTCATGACCCATTCTATCCAATCCCAAGAGAAACTAAAGGCTACCATCATATTTGAAAAGAAGTTCCACTCCACCATATCATAAGCCTTTGACATATCCAATTTTATGAACATTTCTCTATTACCAGATGTTTTCATTGAATGGATTACCTCTTGAGCTAGAACCACACAATCCAAGATCTGCCTACCCTCTACAAAACCCCCTTACTTAAAGGAGATAATGCTATGTAGAAGAGGTTTTAGCCACTCAGCAATTACCTTTGTGATTATTTTATATATGGCATTGCATAAGGTAATAGGTCTATAATATAAAATATGAATCACCTCCTCCCATTTTGGAATTAAGGCAATGGAAGTATTATTTAATGCTTTAAGAATTCTTTTACTAACTTTGGACTCCTCTATAACAACCATTACATCCTCCTCCAAGTTGTCCCATAAGGTCTAAAAAAATCAATTGGAAAGCCATCTGGACCTAGTGTTTTTTCGGTGCTCATTCCAAAGACTACATTCTTTAGTTCCTCTCTATCAATGGGTTTAAGTAGGGCCTGATTTTCTTCTTCAAAGATAACAAAGGGTATGGCAATAAGAACTTATTTTTGAGCCTCTTCATATTGCACCATGCTTTCCTCAAATAGTTTAGAAAAATAATCCATTGAATGTAAATGCATACCTAGAATTGTATCAAAGGAGTATCCATTCTCATCTTGAAGAGCTTCCATGTTGTTCGTATGTCTCCTAGCACAGATAGCCCGATAGAAAAATTTGGTATTTTTACCACATTCTAAATACCAAGTGGTTCTTGCTCTCTATTTCTAGTAGGTCTCCTCTTAGTTTTCAATGTTCTCAACCACTTTATGCAATGCATAATCATCTTCTTTGATCTACTCTATAATTGTTCCTTCCCTAAAGTGTTTTTGAACCTCATCCCATCTGGCCACCAATGGAGCTCTTTGGACCTGAAAGTCTTGTTAGCTCACCTTCATTGTTTCAATTGATATTTAACATAATGAAGTTGTTTATGGAATGTAAACATTGCTATCCCATATGTTGTGTGACCTTCTTCCCACCACTGTGGAATTTTCTTTCGAAGTTCCTCTTTTTGTAACCAAAATTTTTCAAATTTAAATGGTTTGTGATGCTGCATTGTCTTGATCCCCACTTCCAACAAAATGGGAAAGTGATCTAAAATTGGACCCTTCAAAATTTAAAATTTTAGATTCCATTTTACAAATACCTCCTCTGAAACCAAAAAATGGTCTAACTTCACCTTCCTGCTATGTGGCTCCCTCCTCTTATTAGTCCAAGTATAGTTGGTTCCAGGGAATTTAATATCCACCAAGTGTAATGCTTGGACTTGGGCAATCATAAGTCAATCCCCTAGGTCCAAAATTGGGGTTCCCCCTTCCTGATATCTAGAGGATAATTTTGCATTAAAATCCTCAACAATAATCCAGTATAACTCTTCTCTTGAGACTCTCATGTTATGAAAAAATTTCCATTGATGCATATGACCATCTAGGTTTTGAGCCCCATAAATATTTATAATTAAAACATGTTCAACTATGACATTATTCCTAAAATGTGATGTGAGAACACCCCTCCAAGATATATGTTCTATTGCAGTCTATTCAAGAGAGTTCAAAAAATTAACTATTCCCCCTAAGGTCCCTTGGGCAGCCACTTCCATATGACCAACACCCCTCCAAAGTCTATTTACTATTTTACACATAAGATCCAACAATATTTTTGTCTCCTCAATAAGAAAAAAATCTGTTTTAACTACGAGTCTTTGAACAACAAATTGATGGGTTCTACTATTTAAACCCCTAACATTCCATAATTGTATAATCATTGGTTACCTTGATATTAGTAAAAATATATTAGCCTCACCGATCCTCCAGTGATTAGTTTATCTCCTTGAACTGCTATCAATTACTTATTTGATTTTATATCCACTCCTTAAGAGTTGCCATTTTTTTATCTCTTTTTCATCTGAGTTATCCCTAGAGTTGGTCTTTCTCTATTATTTTCTGCTATGCCCATGATGACATCCTTAATTATTGGTTGCTCTTGGTTATGTACTATCAATACCCCTGCACTCTTTGATTGCGATAACTCACTCCACTCAATTACCTTCTCTATGATGGGAGGATATGAAAGAGGGGCTTGAACATGGCTGTTATTATTTTCATTATTCCCATCCACTCCTTCCATGAATTGTTCTTCTTCTTGGTCCATTAGTATCTTAAACATATCATACCTATTGGAGGGCTTGATTTGGGTTTGCTCTTTACCATATTTTTTCTTTTGCCTTATCCTTCTTTTGGGCTATTCAAAACCATCTCTCTGTGCTTCTTTACCTTGAGAAATATTGGTTGTTTCTTTATTGATTGTTGACTTACCCTCCTTATGAAAATTTAACATTCCCATAGGAGCCTCCATTTTTATGTTCATATTATTTGGGCAATATTGAGTCAAATACCCATATTTGTGGCAAACTCTACATCTGAAGGGCAATGCCTCATAATCCAGTTATTGAATCCAAGATAGTCCTGCAAGTTTGAGTTCCACCTCTGTCGGCAAAGGCTGGTTAAGATCCATTTCCACACATAATATTGCATAAACAACTATATTTCCTTCCATTGTGTCTTTGGAAGCACACAAATGTATTCCAAGGGAATTGCTGATAATTTCCAATACCTTCTCACTATAAAACTCCATTGGAAGTTATTACAAATGGATCCAAATTGGGACAACAGTGGGTTCCATTCGAGGATCAAATCCCACTCTCCAAGGTTGAACAAATAATCCTTTCAAACCACAATTCCTATTTTTTGATTCGAAAGCCCTATTTCTATTGGCAAGTGAAAATAACTAACTGTAACCAAAGAACTGAACATAAAATAAAATGAGTATAGGAAAGAAATAAGAATTGCCAAAAATAATCCCTTTTGTATTAGATTTGATACAAGGTTACAATGATTTTGGATTTTTCCCCAAATGTGTTGGGGGTAAAGTTACAATGCTTCCTTCTCTCTTGGAGACACAATGTTTTGATAGAAGAGAGGAAATATTCTGGCTCTTCTGTAGGATGCGGTGTTCTTCGTTCCTCTGTTACAGCTTCAAGTGGTGAGTGGGCTTTGGTATTCGAGGTAGGGGCCACTCCTAGCTTCAATAGCTCTTCAAATACCTGTCTCCTGCACACATGGAAACCAAACAAGGGTTAATAGCACCTGTATGAATGATTGTATATAATGCAAATAAAAAACCCTCAAAAGGAATGCTTGCAGGAAACACATAAACACTAACTAAAAATGCCTTGCTAACAAGTTGATGATTTACTGATCTCTGCTGATAAAACCTGTTCGGGACTGTGGAACCGTGGGAACGCGGTTGCAGGTTAAAAACTGTGGACCTACGGTTGTGAAATCATGGACCTGCGATTGTGAAATCGTGGATGCACGTTTTTGACTATAAAACCGTGGATGGGAAGTTTTGGCTGAGATGATAGGTTTCCTCGGGATGCATGCTAACAATCAAATTCAAGCTCATGCTCTCAGTTTCTTGTCGGGTTTGGATGTATTTTGGTAGCCTGTCGGTACGTAAATTTAGCTCCCTTTGTTTTGTGGATTGATGGTGCCTTTATAGGCTGCCTGGGGCTTTGGAGGGGAATGTGAGGTGGCAAGCCTGACTTGCTAAGTGGTAAATCTAGACTGCCAGGTGGAAGGGGCAGTTATAGTGAGTCATTCAGTGTAGTTCACTTAACTGGGGTGATGTGGCTCCAAGTGGAGTGAGATGTGGGATGCTATTTTATGTGAAGGGACAAGGGGACAACAACAAAGGAGTTGTGGCATGGGTGTTGGTAATCTGTCTCATGTGCAAGGAAAAAGGGGACATGAGTGGGTAAGATGTGGCATGGATGTTGGATGAAGTGTCCATGACACATGTCCAATGGGTGGACAAGGTATCCTAGGGTGATTTTCGTAATTAAATAAATTAGGAAAATATAATGATATGCAGGATTTTATATCCCTAAGTTAGAACTTAGGCATATATCTTTATTTTGCAGTATTTGATGGTGAGGTGGTGAATGTGAACTAAAGGGTGCTATATTTTGGTGTCCATAGTTGCCCCTTTTTGTACTGCATTGTGTACAACACAATGCGGTGGAAAAAATAATGACATCTAACTTTATTGGATGAATGGGTTCATTTCTCTTTGACACACAGAATGAAAAAATTTAAAATTTTTGATTTGTCTACTTACCTCCTCAATTGACGATTGGGTAAAGGCTGACACCCATAAGTCAATTGACGAAATACAAATGTTGAAATTGGGTTGTTTATTGAATGATGTTGATATTGTTAATGAATTTTGTCTTGATTTCTTGGTGCCCCAAGCTTGGGATTATTTGTGTTCTTGAAATTTTGCTTTTGGTTTCATTAATGTGTAGAATACATGGTAAAAATATGACCACTCTTTGAGTTTTCATCTACTATGACTTTAGTAATTCCTTCCAAATGATGGGTTTAAGGAACCAGTCGTCGAGGATTTGATGCTCAACGATTTTTGATTATTACCAAATTATTGTTTGTTGTTCCACTTTTGACCCAATGAAAGGTGTTGTAGGATTACCTTGGCAAATCTATTTTAGAACACATTTAAGCTCATATATTTAGGGACCTACCCGACTTGATTCATTGTTGTTGTGATATCTGAATGAGTTTCCTTATGGTGATTTACCCATCCAATCGGATTGCATGGATTGTTAGTCGCTGCAACCGCAAGGTGTATAGGATAATCCACTAGATACGAGTTTCACTCCAAATGATTAGGTGGATTGCATTTTTTTTGAAACTGCTGACTTGCGGTTATGTTGGCGAAAAATGCAGATTTACGTTTTTGTTTATGAAACCACATTTTCATCTTTTGCACTTTAAAACACGGGTTTGCATTTTTGCGCGCCACAAAAAACACGAGAGCATGTTTTTCACCGCTAAAAGCGGCTATTTATAGGCTATTGTCATTTTCAAAATCATTTTGCCAGTTGTCATTGGTTGTTTGGTTGAAGTGATGAGTGAGATGGAGGTTAGCGAGGGGAGCGATGGTGGTGGCTCGGCTAGAGTAGAAGTTGGCGGCTGGTTTGCAGAGGTAGGCGATTTGGCATTTATTTTTTTGTTTTGTATTTTTTTTTGTTTGTTTGATAATTAAGTGGGGCTGGTAAATTATTATTGTTTGCACATTAAGCGGGGCTGGCAATGATTTTTTATTTTTTTTTGTTTTTTATTATTTATGGTAGGTGGAAATTTTTTGTTTTTGTTTTTATTACCTAGTGTAGGTTAGAAAATTTTCGTTTTTGCTTTTATTACCTAGTGTAGGTAAATTTTTTTTTTTTTTTTGTGTTTATTACTATGCATAGGTAAAAAAATTTTGTTTTTGCTTTTATTACCTAGGGTAGGTAATTTTTTTTTTTTTTTGTGTTTATTACCATGCATAGTAAAATTTTTTCATTTTTTGCTTTTATTACCTAGGGTAGGTATATATATATATATATATATATATATATATATTTTTTTTGTGTTTATTACCATGCATAGTAATTTTTTTTTTATTTTTTACCTTTATTACCTAGGGTAGGTTAAAAAAAAAATCTTTTTTTTGTTTATTACCATGCATAGGTAATTTTTTTTTTCGTTTTTGCTTTTATTACCTAGGGTAGGTAATTTTTTTTGTTTATTACCATGCATAGGTAAAAAAATTTCATTTTTGCTTTTATTACCTAGGGTAGGTAAAATGTTTTCTTTTTTTGTTTATTACCATGCATAGGTAAAAAAATTTCGTTTTTGCTTTTATTTCTAGCATGTTGTGCTAATTTTTGTTATTTTTATATGTTTTCTTTTCAGGTTAAGCTTCTTGATGCTCAACATAGGTGGTCGAGGACCATTCAAAAAGTGTGGAAAGCACTTTCTGATGATGATTGGAATTTACTTTAGACCATTGGTTTAGACGGTTGCGACGGTTAGGCACTGTCCGAGCTGATGAGGATCTTCTTTCGGCACTTGTTGAGCGTTGGGATCTAGACAAGGGCACATTTTATCTCCCAACAGGGGAGCTGACTATCACTCTCGAGGATATATATCGTATCTTCCACGTTCCTATCGAGGGTCCTACCGTTTGTGTTGGCCTCGACAAGGAGACCCTTTTCCATCTGTTTGGTGAGATGTGGGACATTTATTGTAGCAGGGACAACATTGCATATTTGGATATCTTTACAACCGGTAGCTTGGGTGCATTGCTTGTCTTTATGATATACATATTGAGCAACATGTTGTTGCCAATGCATGTGATTGTGATGTTTATTGCCCCATCTTGAGTAATTATTAGACGATACCTTTCTGGGTTTTTCTTTTGGCTAGCTTACCCATATGTGCATTCAAAGGTCTCCCTCTTGAGAGAGACATGTCGCCCTACATGAGTTTACTCCACTGCCAGTCAAGCATCTATAGCCTCGGTGGAGGCTCACTCCATAGTCCAATGGTTTTATATTTAAGCCTTTGTGATGACTACATAACTTTTTGAGGGGAACATAGTACGATCTTTTCAGCTTTAGAGATCTATGGTGTGTGTTGTTAATTGTTTTTTGTATAGAGTTTTGGGGAAGCAGATTCTCAACCGAAGTATGATGATAATGTGACCCTATCATTACTACTCTACATTTATTTATATTTGTTGTTTCACTGTGGTAGTGGTGATAACCACTATTTTTGTTTTTGGACTATGTTGCGTGATAGGGTAAGCAAAGAATTTTACTTTTTTTGCTTTGAGGTTTACCCAAATTGGCGTTATATTTCTATCATTCAAGATGTTTTAAGATTTGTAAAAGTGTATTTGGTTCCAGATTGCTTTTGGGTCAATATACCATACTCAAGATTTTCTTAATGTGATGAAAGTGCTTTGGTCCTAAAGAAAATTGGACACTTTGTGAAGTTTGGTTTTTCACTAGACATGTTTGAGTGACTTAAAATTGTATGATATATCATATATGATGTGTATGGTTTGTGAGTTGTAAAGAATCTTAGTTGAATACCCCCAACTCTTGGAACTTTTTTTCTTGGTCGTACCATCACTACTATTAAAGATTACTGAGCAAGGTATGGGATGGATGCAACTATATATATATATTTTTGTGTATGAACATATAATTGAAATGCAAATGCCATATGAAAAATGTAATTTTAAATATGTCTATTTACAATGTGAAATATATGCAAAATTGTAAAATGAAATCTTTTGTTTATTTATTTATTATTATTATTATTTTTTTGTGTATGAACATATAATTGAAATGCAAATGCAATATGAAAAATGCAATTAAAAATGCAATATGAAAATTTTTCTTTTATTTTTTAATATTTTTTTGTTTTAGCCATGTACATATATATACATATATTGCAAGTCATTTTATGCATAAAATGATTTTAGGTGCATAATGTTCAGTGGTTCTGGATCCAATTTCCCTTCCAAATTGGAAAGTCTATACGTTCCTTGTCCCAAATTTTGCTTTACTATATATGGGCCCAACCAATTTGCTGCAAATTTATCCCTTAAGTGCGGTAAAGCATTGGTATTTTGTTGATTTTATTTGAGCACTAGGTCCCCCACTTGAAATTCATGAGGATGGACTTTTGTGTTGTAAGCGCGTTTGAATCTATCTTGATATAATCATAAATGTTCTAGATCATTGATACATTTCTCATCAATAATTGTCAATTGGTCAAGATGCGTATGTCTAGTTGTATCATCATCCATGAATTATTGTATCTCGATTTGCAGGGATGGTATCTTGAGCTCTAATGGTAATATCGATTCGGTATTGTAAACTAGTGAAAAATAACATTGCTACCATTGGCATTCTTATGCTTGTTCTGGAAGCCCATAGTGCTAAAGTGAGGTGAGTATGCCAATCTCGATGATTATCTTTTACTAATTTCTTGAGAATAGATATGACTGTCTTGTTGGTTGCTTCAACTTGCCCGTTTGCTTGTGGGTAATAAGATGTTGAGAAACTGTGTAGAATTTTGAATTTGTTGCACAATGATCTAACATCCTTATTATTAAATGACTTTCCATTATCAAAAATTATTTTTGATGGTATTCCAAAATGATAAATAATATGCTGAAGTATAAACTCCGCTATTCGAGGTCCAGTCGTAGATGTCATTGGAATTGCTTCCACCCATTTTATAAAGTATTCTATAGTAGTTATGATGAATTTATGTTGTCCTAATGAAGCAGGTGTTATTTTACCGATCAATTCAAGGCCCCATTGTGAAAAGGGCCACAAAATTTGAATGGATTGCAAATTTTGTGATGGCACATAGGTCAAGTTTGCATGATGTTGGTACTTTTGGCATCTTTTGACATATTTGCAACAATCGTTTTCCATTGTTGGCCAATAGTATCCCATGCACAATATTCTTTTTGCAATTGCCATTCCGTTGAAGTGACCACCACAAGTACCATCGTGGGATTCTGATATTGCTATTTCTACCTCAATTGGATTTAAACATCGTAGTAATATTCCATTATAACTATGTTTATATAACACATCTCCAAGTAAAGTGAAACGAATGGCTCTTTGTTTGAATGTTATTTTTGTACTTCATGTCATTTCTATTGGTAGTGTGCCTAACTTGAGAAAATATTTTATCTCATCAAGGTAAGAATTGTAAGGTTCGACATGTATCAAACAAACATTCTTCTCACCTATAGATTCTACTTTTTGAATTGATGGTTTAGACACTGTTGTTATGATTAGCGGTTGTATTTCTCCATGTTAATTTTTAGGGATGAGAGATCCCAAGGAAGCCTTTGCATCGGCAAATATATTTGTCGATCGTGGCAAGTTACTAATTTCATACCAGTCAAATTTTCCTAGCAACCGTAATGCTACTTCGTGAATATTTCTTTAATACTAGTTCTTTACATTGGTATTCTCATTTTATTTGGTAGACAACCAATTGAGAATCACCAAAAATACTTATTATTTTTATTCCCATTGCTATAGCTGATTTAAGACCTAGTATTAAGGCTTCATATCTGCATTATTGTTAGTGCATGTGAAGTCAATTTTGAATGATATAGGAATGGGTATTCCTTCAGGTGTGTAAAACACAACTCCTACACCTTGTCCTTTTTCACACTTTGATTCATCAAAGAACATTGTCATATATATTTCATCCTCAGGTGAAACTACTTCTTCTTGTTCTGTGACAGAAAGTACTGAATCGTTGGGAAGCTCAATTATTAATGGTGTATCATTGTGCAGTGGAGCTTCTGCTAATTGATCAACTATCACTTGCCCTTTTATGAATTTTTGACTTGTGAATTCGAGGTTGAATTATGTTAAAAGAATTATCCATTTGGCAGTGCGGGTGTTTTTGTAAGTGTGAGTCATCATGTATCGCAGAGGGTTTTCTCTAGCTATAACATAGGTGGTATTGCTTAGCATGTAATGTCTAAGTTTCTTGGTGGCAAAAACCACTACTAAGAATAGCTTTTCGACATAACCATATCTTGTTTCGTAACTTACCAATGTTCAATTGATGTAATAAACTGCTTGCTCTTTATTTTTCTCATTCTTTTGTGCAAGCATTGTTTCTAAAGCAAAATTTGTTACAAAAATGTATAGGTGAAGTGGGACTTCTATTTTTGGTGGCATAAGAACTGGCGGTGAGGCCAGATATTTATTTATATCATCAAATGCCTCTCGACATTCAGTTGTCCAAGAAAATATCACTCCTTTTTGTAACAGGCGATTAAAAGACCTGCATTTATATGAGAGTTGCACAATGAATCATCGAATATATTGGACTTTTCCTTGCAAACTTCATAACTCTTTCAAGTTTTTGGGAGGTGACATTTCTAATATTGGTTTTACCTTGCCTGGGTTTACTTCAATGCATCGCTTGGAAATAATTAATCCTAGAAGCTTTCCTAATGTGACACCAAATACACACTTCTTAGGATTTAACCTTACCTTATGTTCTATTAATCGATCAAATGCCTTTCTAGCACATCTATGTGTTCAAGATGCATTTTTGATTTAGCAATAATATCATTTACATAATCTTTGATTATCATATGCATATAATCATGAAATATGTACGTCATGGCACGTTGATATGTAGCTCCTGTGTTATTTAACCCAAAAGGAATCACTTTGTAGCATAATGTCCCCCAAGGCATTGTAAATGTTGTTTTATGTTGATCTTCGGGATTAATCTAAATTTGGTTGTATTCGGAGAAACCGTCCATTAAGGAGAGCATTTCATGACCAACATAGGAGTCTACTAATTGATCTATATTTGGCAAAGGAAAATCATCCTCAGGATACGATTTGTTTAAATCTAAAAAATTAGTGCATACTCGTATCCCCCCATTTGGTTTGCGAATGGGTACCATGTTTGAAAGCCATTCAAGATAATCGATTGGTACTATGAAGTGTACATCCAATAACTTTTGCAACTCTTATTTCATAATTAATGCGACTGTTGTATAAAATTTCCTAAAATTTTGCTTGAATGGCTTGGCATCATGTGCTAGCATAAGGTTGTGTGCTACCAAGTCCAAATCTAAGCCATGCATGTCTTTGTAGGACCTTGAGAACACTTCCTTATTTTTAATAAGCATGTTTATGATGCACTCTTTTTATTTTGCGAACAATTATTTTGCTATTTTTACAATCTGGGGATTATCCATATCTTAACTAAGGTTCACATCTATAGAATATTCTATTAGCATGTGAGAACCTTCCTCTAGCTGATGTGGAGTTGGGATGAGATGGATATCATCTGCCACATTTTCAAATGTGTTTGGGATGTCCTCCTCTATCTCAGTTTGAAAAACTGAATTGTTTGATGATGAAGGTTGTTACAGAATATAAGCATTTGAAGTATGCAACAACTCTTCGGATATGATGAAGTCAGTAGTGGATGGCGGGGATAAAATCCTATCCATGGCTATGAGACTGGTGTCGATATAGATTGGTTTTATCTCATCATATGAATTGCAGAGTGGGGTGAGAAATCAATAGAAATCATGTTGACTTGATGAAAATGAGGTGGTTGCAATTCAAGAATTGATGACTCGTATTATCTAGGTTGCAACTGACCTAATGTGTGTGATTGGTTTCGTTGTATGCTTTGCCAATGTGATGGAGGAGGTTTGATGAGGATTTATGTATGATCTTTCATATGACCCCTCTAGTAGTTCCTAGCTTAGGTTTGCTTAGTTTATTTCTAGCAAATTGATATTGTAAGTGAGTCTCTTTCTCACATGCACTTGTGGGCACTAGTTGTCTTCTAGTTGTCTTTTAGAGTGTTAGTTAGCAAGTGTGAACTCAAAGTAGGAAGTGTGAGCTTCAAGTTAGCTAAAATGGATCTTCTAGTTAGCAATCTTAACTTAGAAGTTTACGTGCATTCTTCTTTGCACCTTTGTAGCTTTTTGGTTAAGCGTGTGAATCAAATCCATGATTTCATGGGTTGGTTATGTATTTTGGGCCATTAGTGCCTATATAATGATTTGTAAATAATAGAACTCTTAGTTGGATTTTCAATCCTTTTCATTGAAAATCCAACCACCTTTGATTGAAGATTGTGCAAGTGTTGAACAAATGAGTGTGCCTTGTCTTGCTCCTTCTGAAGATGTGAAGTGACAGGAGAAGGCAAAGATAAAGGTAAATCATAAGGTGCCAAGGGCTGAAATCCCATACAAACTTCAAAGGGTGAATGACCTGTAGAAGAGTGTAGGGCCCTATTATAGGCATGTTCAATATGCGTGAGACTCAAGTCCCACTTTACTGGTGAAGCGTGATGATAGATTCACAAACTTTGCACAAGTGTACGGTTTACCACTTCAGTCTGCCCATCGGACTACGGATGATAGGCGGTAGAGAAGTTAAGGGAAACTCCCAAAATATTCCACAAAGAATTCCAAAAGTGACCCACAAAGCATGAATCACGATCCGAGATAATACTGATAGGTAGACCAAAGGAACGCCAAATGCTATCAAAGAAAAATTGAGCTAAGTCTGATGCAGAACTTGTCTTGCGGCATGGAATGAACTTAGCCATTTTGTTGAATCTGTCAACCACCACGAACACACAATAATGTTGGCGCACTGTCATAGGAAAACCACTAACCAAGTCCATGGAAATGCTTTCCCAAGGACGGGAAGGAATGGGCAAAGGCATGCCTAAGCCAAACTTTCTATTAGCTGGTTTTGAGCGACAACAAACTGCACACTGCTTGAGAAATCTCAACACATCCCTCTGCATTTTTGGCCAATAGAAAAATCGTTGCAAATGATGAAGTGTTTTATGTTTCCCAAAGTGACCACCATAAAGTGTAGAATGAGCTTCCTTAAGAAGTGACACTCTAGGTTCACAAGGAACACAAACCTTGTCCAATTTGTAGAGAAGTCCTTCTTTGATGTAGAAATCTTGGAAAGGACGCAAATTGGAAGAAGAAGGCTTACTCACTTGCTCAAATATTTTTCCAAAATCAGGATCCTGAGAATACTGATTAGGCCAAGTCTGAAATCCCAAGTGTGAAGTGGACATGATTGTTAAGGCAAGAGCGGATGGAGGCATACTCAAACAATCAACAACTGTATTACTCTTCCCCTTTTTTTACTTGATCACCAAGTGAAATTGTTGGAGGTAAGAGGCCCACTTCATATGTCTTGATTCTTCAATTTTACTTTGAGATTGTAAAAACTTGAGAGGCATATGATCAGTGTGTATGACTGTATCTTTTCCCAAAAGATAGTGTCTCGAGTACTTAATGGCTTGAACTAAAGCATACAACTCCTTGTCATATGTAGAATAGTTCAACTTAGCGAGAGAAAAAGTTTCCGAATGATAAGCTACTTTGGATGACCATTCCGTTTGAGAACAACTCCTAAGGCAACTTTAGAGGCATCTGTTTCAATCTCAAAAGGTTGAGAAAGGTCAGGTAAAGTTAACACCGGTGCTGTACACAATTTCTTTTTGAGTTTCTCAAAGGCAACTTCTTGGCTTTTCTCCCAATGAAATGGAGTTTTGGACTTAGTGAGATAATGCAATGGAGCTGCAAGGGTGGAATATTGAGGAATGAACTTGCGATAAAAGTTTGCAAGTCCTAGGAAAATCCTTAACTTAGTGAGAGTTGTAGGAGGGGACCACTTAAGCAAAACATCAACTTTAAGGGGATCTACCTGAATTCCACTCTCACTAATCACATAGCCAAGGTAAGAAACCGAAGTATTGCCAAAAGAACACTTGGAAGAGTTGGCATATAATTGATTCTTCGCAAGAAGATCAAGGGTTTGCTTGGATATGCCTAAGGTGTTCCTCCTAAGTTTTTGAGAAAATCAATATATCATCAAGATATATAATGACAAATTTGTCAAGGACTTCACGAAATACATCATTCATCAACCTCATGAAGGTTGCGGGAGCATTAGTAAGACCGAAGGGCATGACCAACCATTCAAAGAGGCCCATCTTCGTCTTGAAAGCGAGTCTTCCATGTATCCTCGGCTTGGATACGCACTTGATGATATCCACTTTTGAGATCTATTTTTGAAAAGAACTTAGCTCCTTGAAGCTGATCTAATAAATCATCAATGCGGGGTAAGGGATATCTATTCTTCACAGAAATTCTGTTCAATGCACGAAAATCAATGCATAATCTCCAAGTGCCATCTTTCTTAAGAACTAACAAAATAGGTGATGCACAAGTAGAAGTACTTTCCTTAATGAAACCCTTAGACAACAAATCTTCTATTTGCTTTTTTATTTCTTCATTTTGCAAAATAGATTGTCTATACATGGGAGCATTAGGAAGAGAAGAACCTGGAACTATTTCAATGCTGTGATTAATTGTGCGAATTGGAGGAAGAGACTTTGGCTCCTGAAATATGTGTGAATAACTTTAAAATATTTTATCTATTGAAGAATGTTGCTTTGTAATGGATGTAGATGTAGAAGTGTTTTGAGAGCGAATGAAAATTAGAGCAACATCACCACCTTTCTTAATTACTCTTTTCGTTTGCTTGGAACTTAGAATGATATTAGGAGTGTTGGTGCTCTTAATGAGAAAGACCTTACCATCTTTTTGAAGTGTGTAGGTTCTTTTAAAAGCATCATAAATAGCTCTCCTATCATACTGAAAAGGTTGTCCAAGCAAAATCCCACAACAATCCATAGGAGTCACATCACAAGTGACTTGATCTATGAAATGTGGGCCAAGTGCAAATTTTAAAGTGCAAGTGTGAGTGATTTCTGAGCCTCTTCCACTATCCTTCCAACCCAAATAATAAGGTTGAGGATGAGGCTCCATAGGTAACTTCAAACGCTCGACAATGGACCTCGCAATTAGATTTTTTTGCGAGCCATTGTCCACTATACAATCAGTTGCAAAGTTGTGAAGTAAGTGGGCTCGAGTGATGAACAAAGCATCACGAGCTCCATCTGAAGAACTTACATTTACTAAGGTAACTTCATTAAGCTTACCTCGTAATTCCGTATATACTCTACTCTCTCCTACAGACTCAAGGGGACCCTTGGAAGCATCCTCCTCTTGACTAGTAATCACTAAACTCTTCTTTTTGAGCTTAAAGCAATCAGCTTTCTCATGCCCTTTCTTCTTACAATAATTGCAGAATTTCTTAGAAGAAGATGAAGATTTAGAAGAAGATGAAGGAGTAGAAGCGGAAGGGGAAGGAGAAGAAGGAGATGGAGAAGACACATTCTTCTTTTGAGAAAAATTCTTCTTTTGAGAGAAAGAATTATTCCCTTTTGATGAGTTTCCAACCACTTGAGTAACAGGTGTGCGGAATGCCTGCGATTGCGCCTTGAACTTGTCCTCCGCAAGCTGCGCTTGATTGAAAACTTGATCCAATGTTTCCATAGAAACAAACATTAGTTCCCTGTACAAATGTTCTAACAAGCCACTTTGAAACTTGAGAATCAAACCTGGAACATCATCCTCCACATTCACAAGTATTCCGAACCTGTTAAATTGGAAAATATATTCTTGTACAGACATATTAGTACCTTGGCGAAAACGAAACCATTTAATAACCAATTCTCTAGAATAATTTGAAGGATAGAAATTGGTTTTAAGACATTGTACAAGCTCATCCCATGTGGTGAGTTCTTGTCCTCGTTTTCGTTCCACAAGTACTTTGGCTAAGCCATAAAGTTTAAGCTTAGCATAAGGCACTACATCATCTTCTGAAAGTTGAGAAAAAGCAAACCAAGAACTCATGTCAAGAATCCAACTATTCAAGACATCAGGGTTCCTGGATCCATCATACAATGGAACTTCACAACGAACTCTCAAACGTGAATCATGAGCAGAAGTGGAGGTATTATGCAAAGAAATGTCATTTACCTTCATGGCAAGGTTGCCAAGGACTTCCGCCATTGTAGTGTCATTTGCCTTATCGGCCAAAGTGTTTACAACATGGGCCAATTCTGCCACTTGGGCAGCCAAGTCAGAGGCCATGTGTTCTCGGGTATAAGCCAGAAGTACAGTTTAAGAAAGCACTAAATCAAGGAAATACAATGCAAATTTCCTTGTTACAATGGAGTGCTGCTTAACTGAAAAATTAACTCCTAAGGCTAGCAATTTTGAAAATTTTTAACTAATATAAAGTGCAAATTTAACATTTATTAATTTAAAAATAACTTAATCAAAAATTAAATTTCAATTAATCAAAAGATTAAAGAATTTAATTAAGTCATTAAAAATTAAATTAATAAAATGAAATTTTAACATGCACTCTAAAATAGTAAAAAAAATTAAAATTTTACAATAATTTACCCTTCAATCTGCTGTTTGAACTGAACTTCAACTGTGCATGAAAAATTAGCAACCTTCAGTTAAAACACCAGTCTTGCCTGGCACATTTCCCAAGGCAGATGTGTAGAAAAACTAAAAATTACAATGTTCCAATTTTAATTTTTCAATTCCTGGGATCCCGAGCTGCACAAATTTCCAAGGCAATCCTCCTTGCCTTCTCTGCACAAAATTTTGTGCACAAAATTCCGTGCACATGGGGTCCACGCACGCAGCCGCCCCTGGCCTGGCTGGTGCTGGCCCTGGTGCTGCCTGCCGCAGGCTCGACAGTCATCTGACAACAATGTCAGACGCTGCCCCCCAGGCTCTGCGGGCCGTAGCACAGCAGCGGCCTGACTATTGTCAGGCGCTGCGTCGTAGGACGCGAGCCTGCAGACGCCTGACAGAAATGTCAGGCGCTGCGGTGCTGGCCCGAGCTGCACCGGAGCCGACGCCTGATAGATTGTCAGGCTATCGGGCCAGCTGGCAGTGCAGCTACCGCCGGCTCGCTCCAGGCGCAGTGGCGCGCATCGGTAGCGACGGCGCTGCTGCGACAACGCTGCGCTGTCGACTGGCGACAAGTCTTGTCGAGCTGCGACGAGAGTCGGTGGCGCGCTAGAGCAAGCCACGATCGCTGTCCTGCAGAAAACGATCTACCGCGGCTGTTGCCCGACGGCCATAGGTCGGCAAGCGTCGGCAAGCCCGACAACAGTGCCGAAGGAGCCGACGGCAGCAGATCTGCTGCAATATTAAAAAAAAAAAAAAAAATTGCCCTTTTTTTTTTTTTTTTACAAATAAGTAATAAGGCAGCAAATCTATACGAATATATTATTAAAATAATATATTCAACATAATGTAAAGCTTTTCAACAACAAATTGAAAAAAAATTATAAATTAACCAGGGGGGTTAATCTAAAATTTGAAAAACTTTAAATTAAACAAATGTGAGCAACCAGCTCCCACCAGTAGCTCTCCTTTCAAGATTCGATCGACACACGACCAGCGTTTGAAAGGCATCCAGCTCTAAGTCGACACACGACCTAGCTTTGGAGTCCTCCTGAAGCTCTTCAATACTCAAAAATGGGGGGGCAGCAGGGTCAAAAGGCTCCCTAATCCTAATTGGACCGTAGCTACGATCCAATCCCTTCCAAGGATTGGTATACGAAGAACTCTGGGGCAAACTCTTCCTATACTTTTTAAGCATAAGCAAGAAGTTGGAACGAGGGTTTTGTCGGCGAAGGAACTTCCTTCTCCGAATGGTTTTCAAGCTCCCTTTGGGCTTAAACCGAGTCCTCAATGAGAATACGTTTCTCATACTAATCCTATCTCCTATCCTCTCACCTCACAAGCCCTAGTGCAAACATGAACTAGGCTCGATACCAATGAAAAGGATTGAAAATCCAACTAAGAGTTCTATTATTTACAAATCATTATATAGGCACTAATGGCCCAAAATACATAACCAACCCATGAAATCATGGATTTGATTCACACGCTTAACCCAAAAGCTACAAAGGTGCAAAGAAGAATGCACGTAAACTTCTAAGTTAAGATTGCTAACTAGAAGATCCATTTTAGCTAACTTGAAGCTCACACTTCCTACTTTGAGTTCACACTTGCTAACTAACACTCTAAAAGACAACTAGAAGACAACTAGTGCCCACAAGTGCATGTGAGAAAGAGACTCACTTACAATATCAATTTGCTAGAAATAAACTAAGCAAACCTAAGCTAGGAACTACTAGAGGGGTCATATGAAAGATCATACATCAATCCTCATCAAGGTTTTGGTTCAAGACCCTCACACTCTTTGTTTAGCCAAAAAAGTGTGCGGTCTATTCGAAAATTCTATTGATACCAGTTATCCCTCTACATGGTTTCTCCATATATTATCTCTTCCTGAGGTTCTTCTTCTTCTTGATTAAGCCATTCAGGTCGTGCTTCATCTTGGAGCATTCTCTTGGATTGTATCTCAAGAGCATGGTCGATAAATATCATTTAAGTTTCATCATCATCACTATCACTCATCCATAATCCATTAGCGTTTGTATGAGGTCCTAGTATTAGTTGCTCAAGGTCTTGCCCAAGGTATGCCATCTCAGTAGGATCTTCATAATCTACTTCTCGTTGTAAAGCTTGCTCTCGAGGGTAAAAATGTAGATTTGGTATCTAATTTCTATTTGTTCATCCTCATAATTAGGTTCATTCTCTTCATTAGGTTCATGCTCATCATCACTCTTTTCCTCATATTGTTTGCATTCTATGTAGAGTTCTTGGAAAGCTTGATTATGCGAAGAGCTTGTGATGGAAGGTTTATAGCCTAGACCAGAGCGATCACTTGGCTCTCTATATTATGGTTCAATAATGTGGTGAGGACCTTGTTCATGTCTTCCAAGTCCATATCCTTGCCAACTAACCCTTCAAAAATATTTGACTGGGAAACTTGGGTTCGATAGATAATCAATGTTTTCATTAAACTCTTGTAAAGAGTTGTCATTTTGAGGAGGTGGGTCCGATGAAGAATCCATACCTCCATATATAAAATTGATTGCATTTGTTTGAGAACCCATTCTATATATATCACCAATAGCTAAAGGTGGATCACGAGGGTGACCGTAATCTCTGACTAACTTTATAGGTGGTGTAACTATGACACTTTCAATAATGTACTCACCAATATTTGGATTGGCGAGATGTACTGCAACTCTATATTGTTGTGTGGCTAATGGATTGGCAGATGGATAGGGTTCTTGAGCATTAGCTCTTGGCTCTACTAGCAGTGGTCGATTATCTCTAATAGTTGGCCCTATTTGTGATACTATAGGTTCTAATGACTGTGAAGTAGTGTTTGATGATGTGGGTTGTGCTTTTAATGTGATTGGTGGCTTTGAATATCGAAATGTACTAGATGGAGTTGGCAATTGATTAGCAGGATGGGTGGGTGTAATTTGAAAATGAAATGTAGTGTTTGAAGGATGCACTGAGCTAACACTTTTGGATGCAAAAGCTGGGTTAACTATAGGTAACTCTTCTAGAATGGGTGCTTTTGATGATATGGTACTGGATGGAATGGTTCTAATGACTAGTAGTTGGATGGTTAGATGTGTTGATGGAAGAAATGGCTCATATGGATTTGAAATAAAATTGCAATATTTGAAAGGTTTAGTGTCAATTGGTATGCAATGTATGCAATGTACCTTACCTTCATGCACATATTTTAAGCATTGATGCAATTTTGAAGGCACACACTTCATTTCCCTAGTCCAAGGACATCCAAGAAGTATGTTATATTACATTTTCTCTTCAAATATGTGAAAGAGAACATGTATTGTTTTCATCCCCATGGTGACGGGGAGAACAACATTCTCTAAAGTTGAGCATAAAGCGTCATAAAGGCCCTAAGAGTGAATGTGAATGTTGGGATGCGATATGATGGGACATTGAGCTTCATCATGGCAGGTGTGGTAATGAGGTTGATTGAAGAACCGGTATCAATAAGCACTCTCTTGAAGGATTTCCTGTCAATGTGAGCTACTATGTGCAATGGTGGATCAGGTGAATCTGCTAATATTTGTTTTTCCTCAAAGTCATAGAATACTATTGAGGGTTCCATGCACTTTTGCACACTACCCACAAAGGAATTGAATGCATTGGGGTCTTTTGATTGTACTTGAATAGACTTTAAAATTTCCATCAATGCTTCCTTGTGAGGTGTTTATTGTTGTATTAGTTCATAAATTGACAATTTTTTTGAAGCTATATTCAAACTCTGTGTTAACCAGTTGTTCAATGTAACAACAGGGTGGTTGTGGAATGGTGGTGGTGGCCCACTCGATACAAGTTGTATGGTCACATTAGTTGGTGATGCTCTCAGAGCCTGGGTTGTGCGATTAACTTACCTTTATCCATGGGTAACTATACTGATAGCCCCTATAAAAACTTGTGGTAGTTGAGACATATAATTAACCTGATTATGAGGAACTATAGAAGTTGATGCTCCTATTGATTGTTGATTCTCCTCTCGATGTGGCAAAGGTGTCTGATATATGCCTAGTTTTTGGTTATTTTGGGCTAGTGGGTTGTCAATTTTGATTGTACCCACTTCCAATAAATCTTGCACAATTCCTTTAAATCCATGACAACCTTCAATATAATGTCCTCTTTATCTATGATAGATGCAAAAGAGGTGTTATTTTTAACCTTTTGTCTTTGGTTTGTTAGGATCATCAGGTTTCATTTCCAAAAAATTAAAAAGTTTTTCCGCATACAACTTTTGAAATACTAATGAATATGGCTCTTGTATGACGTGTAATTTATTTTTGGAAATGACATTGTTACATTTCTGTAGGTTGTGTCTAGTTTTGTGCCTGTTGTGGGGGTGGAACCACTTGATAATTCGATTGGTGTGGTTTTTGTTGTTGTTGGGGTTGTTGGATTTGTGTTTGAGCCGGTTGATTTGATTGTGGTTGGCTCAAAACTATCTGATTAACCTATGTAGTCTTGGACTGACCGTGGTTATTCCCATTTTGATTCTTATTATGCCACTCTTTCTTCTTAGGCTTAATCTCGCCTTCTTGAATTTTGATTTCTTCAATCAGTTTTGCTTGGGCGAGTGCCTCATCAAATTTTCTATACTGCTGTAGCTGTAGTAATGAAGATATGGGTCTACCAAAACTCTTTGTGAATATTCGTATTATATTTGGCATAGGGAGTGAAAATGGTAACTTGATCATGACTGATCTCCATCTATTTCCAAAGTCATAGACTAATTCATCGTCATATTATTTTAGATAAATCAAATCGGTCAATGTTGTTTGTTTTCTAACATTTAGGAAAAATATTTCCAGGAACTAGTCCGCTAGTTGTTCAAAGGTAAAAATACTTTGATGTGGTAGGTGGTTGTACTAGTCTTGGGCTTCTCCCCCTAATGTTTGAGGAAATGTATGTAATAACAATGCATCATTGCTTTTGATTCTAAAGCATGCAGTCACAAATATTTTTATGTGCTCACGAGGATCCTCTTCCCATTTAAATTCAAGCTTCTGTATTTGGAAATCATGTGGATATGGCGACTCTGGTATCGAAGCGTGAATAGGGTGATTGAGTCGTTGCCTTAAAGTTGGCTTTTAGTATTGCAAGCCTAGGGTTTGCATGATAAGACTATCAATCTGACTCTGTAGAAATTGATATCTAGGATCATATATAGGACTGACACTTGAATGTACTTGATGTTGCTGGTAATGAGTTGAATTGTATGTAGGTTGGGGATGATAAGACATGTTTGGCAGAAATGTGTTATGGTATGGATGTTGAGGGATGTTATGATATGGATGGGGTGATGGAGTTATGATATTATGTTGACCTACTACGTTAGAATATGGGTGTGGTGGTTGATTGTGAACCATAGTGGTAGAGGGAGGACGCATTACCCAAGACAAATCTTGGATAAAGGTATTATGTTGATGATATGTAGGTGGAAGATTTTGCTCAATCCCTTGCAAATGTTGGTTAGGGTCAGGGTTCATGCTATGGTTAGCATTATATAAAATCACTTGCTACAACTGTAAGAAATCTTATTGCATAGCAATTGTATTTTACATAGGGACTACTACCTGTGATGTGGTGGATTGAATTGGTTGTGGAACAACCATGGTAGTGGAGGTAGATGGGGGGAAAGTAGCAAAGGGTATCACTATTGACTGTGGAATGGTATGAGATGTATGTCCTACAAGTGTGGATGGAGGAATGGATGTTGGGGCTTGTGAAACAATAGGAATTATTTCATACAAGGGATTAGTCATAATGGTTATTTGTTGTGATAATGTGGGGGAAATTTGGTTGGATGACAATGGTTGATTGGCTAATGCTACAACAACAAACTCAAAGAGAGGATTGATGAAAATATGTTCTGATTGCTATGGATAGGTGAATATGGATTCTTGTTGTGATGAGGGTATGACATGTGATAGGATGGAGAGTGGTGGTAATTATGGGAAGACCATTCCAACTGCATTCAAGTACATTCTAACAGTGTCCATATCTATCATGGTGACTTGACTGTCTACCACTGTAGGAGGTTCACTCCTAGGTGTCTCAAGTATAGCTGTGTGAGTAGGTCTATGCATAATGTCTATGTCTATTTTGGAGGCATTACTATAAGGCCCTACATCAAGACTCTGGGACATAGAAATGGGTATACCTACTTGTCCCACCACCCAAGTGTGAGGGACATTGCCAGACTGAGATGCCATAGGGGAAGACCACTGACTTCGGTTTGGCACTAGTTTCTTAGCTTGATTACGAGTCACTACCATATGCTACTATGTGGTAAAATGTGGAGTGAGACTATATATGCAAGTAAAGTAACAATACAATGCAATACAACACACAAAGCAAAAAACACACAAAATTTTTTATGCTAGATTTTCGTATATATATTTTTTTGAAATTTGTTTGAAAAATGAAAAAGACGTGTGCTAAATGTTTTTCCGTAAATGAATCTAGGATTTCACCTATATACTCATAGATCGACAACCTGGCTATGAACTCTAGGTCACGTAATCCCACCTATAATATGTGGTAATGAATTCCACACACTACCAGGGAGCACAGTTCCTACCAATTCCTCACCCAGTTCACCCGCAGTCTGCGATACACCTATCCAAAGAGAGATGCGTGCTATCACCCATAGGTTATGATGGATCTTGGAATCGGCCTTGGCTAAGAATAAGGTATAATTTTGGTGGTGCAGTGATGAAATCCAAACTCAACAATGATGAAATCTAGCCATTTTCCAACGTTTATGTGAGTGTGTGGTGGTTTTGTTTAACTAGGGTGTTATGCAAAATTACTATGCAATTCTGTTTCAATGGCCTAAATGTAGAAAAGCAAAAAATAGAGAATGAAAAATAGCAGATCAAGGGCAAAAATACCAATTTTAGATCTAATTTAATCAGCTTCTGTTTAACAGGGCTAACCACGGTTGTGCGGTTAGTTCTAGTAAACAGCGAGTGCGCGGTTTGCCAACCGTGCGTATGCATTTGGAATATCCCAACCGTAGATGCACTGGTACTTTCTATCAAAAAAAATAGAATAACCTTATAGACCCAAACCTAAAATAAACACCTGAGCTATTCCTAACTAGGTGAATGCAAGATGATCTGTTTTCTACTATGCAAATCCAGAGATTTTTTTTATATGAATGCAAAAGTTTTTAAGTACTTTATTCTACCTCTAAGACCTAAGTGCACACAAAAGCATACATGACTAAGAATCTTAATCTAGTTAAATGCAATATAAAGTGAAACTAAGACAAAAATTAGATAGGAAGCACAAAGTACATACCTGTGTTCCTTCCTACTGTAAACCATCAGCCTGCGTTTTTGATGCAGTAACCACGCTTCTGCGTTTTATTCGGAAGAAGCCGCATGTTTGCATTTTCTCTCGTCAGGAAATGCGCGTTTGTGTTTTCTCAGATAGAAACCACGTTTTCACATTTCCATAGTAAATCATATGGCTACAAGATTTTCTGAATGTATCAATTTTGGGTCGAATCTTTGCGTGCTTTGAATTCCCAAAACCTGTAGGTGCAGATAGAGATTAGTAAACAAATTTAGACAACAAGGCAAAACAAAATAGGACCTTTAGGGGGTCCCACCATGATCACCATTTATGTAACCAAAGAACTGAACACAAAATAAAATGAATACAGGAAAGAAATAAGAATTGCCAAAAATAATCCCTTTTGTATTAGATTTGATACAAGGTTACAATGATTTTGGATTTTGCCCCAAATGTGTTGGGGGCAAAGTTACAATTCTTCCTTCTCTCTTGGAGATACAATGTTTTGATAGAAGAGAGGACATATTTTGTCTCTTCTGTAGGATGCGGTGTTCTTCGTTCCTCTGTTACAGCTTCAAAGGGTGAGTGGGTTTTGGTATCCTAGGTAGGGGCCACTCCTAGCTTCAATAGCTCTTCAAATACCTATCTCTCACACACATGGAAACCAAACAAGGGTTAATAGAACCTATATGAATGATTGTAAAGAATACAAATAAAAAACCCTCGAATGGAATGCTTGCAGGAAACACATAAACACTAACTAAAAATACCTTGCTAACAAGTTGATGATTTACTAATCTCTACTAATAAAAGCTGTTTGAGACTGTGGAACCACGGGAACGTAGTTACAGGTTAAAAAGTGTGAACCTACGATTGTGAAACCATAGATGCATGTTTTTGACTGTAAAACCATGGGCGGGCGGTTTCGGTTGAGATGACAGGTCACCTTGGGATGCATGCCAATGATCGGATTCAAGCTCACGCTCTTAGTTTCTCGTCCGGTCTAGATGTATTCTAGTAGCCCGTTGGTACACAAATTCAGCTCCCTTTGTTTGGTGGATTGATGGTGCCTTTATAGGCTGCTTGGGGCTTTGGAGGGGAATGTGAGGTAGCAATCCTGACTTGCCAAGTGGTAAATCTAGACTGCTAGGTGGAAGGGGCAGTTATAGTGAGTCATTCAGTGTGGTTCACTTAACTAGGGTGATGTAGCTCCAAGTGGAGTGGGATGTGGGATGTTGTTTTATGTGAAGGGACAAGGGGACAACAACAAAGGAGTTGTGGCATGGGTGTTGGGAATATGTCTCATGTGCAAGGACAAAGGGGACATGAGTGGGTAAGATGTGACATGGATGTTGGATGAAGTGTCCAGGAAACATGTCTAATGGGTGGACAAGGTATCCTAGGGTGATTTTCCTAATTAAATAAATTAGGAAAATATAATGATGTACAGGATTTTATATCCCTAAGTTAAAACTTAGGCATACATCTTTATTATGTAGGATTTGATGGTGAGGTGGTGAATGTGAACTAAAGGGTGCTAGATTTTGGTGTCTACACTAACAATAAAATATCCATTACTAATAAACTATAAATAATACTCACCAAGAGGCTCCTAGTTTTACCGGACCCAAAAATGCAAAAAATTAGGGTAGGGCAAATACCCATGAATTTATAGATCAAATCATGATTGGATCTATATAAAACTATTTCTTCAACCATCCTTTGCTCAATGTCAATATTTGACCTTGATTATGACTATGGAAAGCATCCATTAACTCGTTGAGATATTGATCTATTTTTAGAAGTTGTAGAGAGCATTTTTAATGCAATTTTTTGTGTTTCTTCAGTATTTGATGGAGATTTATCCTTTAATAAATCTATAAAAGAACTATGTCTCTCTAAAATAGGATCCGGAGGTGTCCCCATTGGGCCCTCTTGGGGCAGCAATCTTATCTTCAAATCCACATTAACCAAAAATATCTTTGGCTACCCAACTGATGCCCTAGTTTTCTCTTCCAGAGCACTCCTAGAGATCCTCTTCTTGTCATTTTTTCCTTTAGTTACATATGAATTTCCTACCTCTTTTAGACCTAGAATATTTAATATATATTTTACCATTGAAATTGGAATTTATTAAATTTTTTAAATAAAAAACTTAATATAATTGTATATGCTTTTTCTTTAATTACTTATATGGAATTGAAATGGCCCTACCGATATTACATCATTATCACATAGTGGTATTACAACAACTTGAAAATTATGCATGTATCACTTGGCAAGATTCAAACCTGGGTCTCCTCTTTAAAAGTTGAGAGATTTTATATATTGGAGTAATTTCATTTGAATATTACATAAATTTTTTAGACGTAAAACATTAAAGCCTTTTATTCTTGTATCATTATTTTATTTTTGCATGCTTTAACTTGCATCCATTTTAAGAGGAATAAATTTGATTGTTTTATACATTCTTATGTCATCTATATGTGTTTTTCTTTGTCCCATTTTTTTATAGTCTTACCTAGATGAATATTTCAATTATTGAAAAATATAATATGCTTCTTAAACAGAGGATAATAATGTGTCATTCATGGGATAGGCCTAAGGGCATTTCATTGTATAATGCATTCATTATTTTGAAATATTTTTCTAATAGGTAAACCCAATGGGCCATGTTTATCCTTGTTATGGTTAAACCTTATTTAAAGTTTGTAATTAGCCTAGAGACTACTTGTTACATTGATTTAGGTTAAAATTATAATGTAATTAGGGGTTTTGGTATAAATACACCCTCACACTCCTCGTTTTGCATTGGAGTGTTGTGCAATATTACTATCGATAAAGCTTATTTATGGTTCCTATGGGTAACCCAAATACATTTATTTATTTTCTTTCTTTCATTAATTATTTACATTTTTTGTGTAAGACTTGAGTTGGTGGATAGTTTCTTTTCAATTCTAGAAAGCATTGTGAATTTTGACATCGTACAAAGTGGTTATGGAGCTACTTTATTTATCATGCAAAAACATCCTTAGAGGCTCTAACATTTCTTGTAAAGTATAGGATGAAGAGGTAAAAATAACTATTTTTTCATCTATTTTGAGAGCCATGCGTAAAAATAAAATCTAAGGTTATATAGCCCTCTTCTAGTAAAAAAATCAGTTTCAAATATTTTCTATTAAAAAAAATTATCCAACAAAATGATAAGAAAATTTAAATCTAAAAGTGTCTTTATTAATGAGCTTCAACTCTAGCTTGGAATTATCATAGCCTAAAGTGCATAAAAGGAATCTTTTAAAAGAGGAAAAAAATTCCATTTCAAAGTGGCAACTTGTCATTACAACCATGGAAATTATGGTTTTGGCACTATGCCATCTAATGAGAACATTGAGAGGAGAGCCTCAATGTAGTTTGTTATTTAAAATAATAGAAATATACAATTAGGATGGAACTATGAGTCCATTATATAGGAAGAGAGGTTTCTTGGTCCTTACTCTTCATATGACAATTGGTACCTTTTACATGACACTTGGCATGATAGCCAAATAATGAAATATATTCCAACACCCCGTTGTATTACATTATTTGGTATGAAGTTCTTTTGAGTCTCATAGATGATATCTGAATATTTGAAACTTGGTTTTTCCAAGTGATTTTGTGAAGATATTTGCCAATTGATCTTCTGTAGGGACATGCTTCAAAATTATATGATGGTTCTAGAAGTGGTCTCTGATGAAGTAAAATTTGTGTTTTAATATGATTAGTTATTTCATGTACAATTGGATTCTTGATCAGATTGAGTACTCCTTGGTTGTCACAAAATATCAAGGTTGGAGTTTGTCTAATGCCCATGTATGATAATATGTATTGTAGTCACAATGCTCTGTAGGTAGTGTCTCTTACTACCTAGTATTCTAGTTCAGTTGATGATTGTACCACTTAATATTATTTCTTGCTATACCAAGATATAGGTCCTGATCCAAGGTAGAAAATGTACCATGAAGTAGATTTTCTATCATCAATGGACCCAACATAATTTGAATCTGAGTAACACTGAATGCAAAAATATTTGACATTCTTCATATAAGTTAGTTTATAATCAGTATTTTTATAGATATATTGCAATATTCTTTTTGTAGCTTTCCAATGACTCTTGGTTCTTACATGAGTCATGAAAGATAGTTTACTGCAAAAACTAAATCTGGTCGACTGTTTGTAAAGTATATTACAATTCCAATTAATTGATGATACATGGTTGTTGAAATGAGTGGTGTTTCATTGGTGTATCTTTTGGCTTACAATCCTTCATTATGTATTTTTCTATTAGATTTTTTTTTTATATTTTGATTGAGTAATAGTAATATTATCTTCACTTTGATGAATCTCTAAGCTAGAACAATAGTTCATTAATCCTAGATAAGTCATTTCATTTTTTTTTTCTATATCTCTTTTAATATCACTTATTAGTTTTTCAAAACTTCTAGTGATTACTATGTCATCAACATAAACAATAAGAATTACTATGTGATCTCTGATTTTATTTGTATACAAACTAAGATCATATGTACTTCTTTTGAAGTCTTGCTATAATAAGTGATTGTTGATATTTATATTCCATGTTTTCAAATATTGCTTTAGACCATATAGAGATTTATTCAGTCTACACACTTTATTTTCTTGTCCTTTAATAACGAATCCTTCTGGTTGTGATATACAGACTTCCTCTTCTAAATAACCATTAAGGAAGGCACTTTTTACATCCATTTGATGAATTTTCCAACCTTTATGAGTTCCTAGTGCACAAACTATCCTAATAGTAGTCATTCTATCCGTTGGAGCAAATTTTTCTTCATAGTCAATTCCTTCAATTTGTGTGTATCCGTTCACTATTAATCAAACCTTGTACTTATCTAAAGTTCTATTTGCTTTATATTTTATTTATAAACCCATTTACATCCCATTATTTTCTTTCTTGGAGGTAGTTTAACTAGTTTCCATATTTTATTCTTTTGAAGTGATGCATATCCAAATTCCATAGCTTCCCTCCAATGTGAGTTATTCAATGCCTGAAGTGTTGATGTTGGTTCTACTATATTGCTTATTAGTCCTCTATTTATTCTGGTTTGACTATAAGTTTGAGGTCTAGTAGAAGTGAGGTCTGGCATTATTTCTACATTATATTCCCCAAGAGTATATTTGAGCCATATTGGTTCCTTTCTAGGAATTGTAGATGTTTCTATATATTCTTCTTCTTGCAATTATTATTTTGATTCTTCTCTTGTTGTGTCTTCTTCAAAGTAATTTAGAAGAATATCTATATCCTTACTAGGTTCTTCTGTGTCACTTTTTACTTTTTTCATCAAATATTACATCCCTACTAATGTAAAATTTATTTGTATGTGGATTGAGTATTCTATACCCAGTAGATTCGGTGTCATAACCAACAAATATGCCTACCATAGTTTTGTCATCTAAATTTATCCTTTTTTATTTTGGAATATGCATGTAAGATTTACATCTAAAAACCCTAAGTTTTCCTATATTTGGTTTTTGTCTTGACCATGCTTCTTCTAGTGTAGTATGTCTAAGTACTATTGTTGGTAATCTATTTCGTATGAAAATTATTTTTTGTATTGCTTCTTCCCAATAATTATGGCAAAGATTAGATTCCTTTAACATACATCTTACCATTTGTATTATTTATCTATTTCTTCTTTCTACAATTCCATTTTGTTGTGGAGAATAAGTTGCAGTGAGTTGTCTTTTAATTTCATGTTCGTCTAAAAATGAGTCAAATTATTTAGATACAAATTCTCCTCCCCTATCTGAATGAAGTGCTTTTATAGTCTTCCTTGATTCTTTTTTAATTGTAGTGTGAATTGTTTAAAACAATAAATATACCTCTGACTTTTATTTCATGAAATATACCCACATTTTCCTAGTGTAATCATCAACAAACAATTGAAAGTATTTATGTCCTCCAATACTATTGGTCTTCTTTGGTGTGCATAGATCTATGTATATTATTTCTAGTGGTTGTTGAGTCCTGTGTTATCGAAGCTCAAAAGGAATTCTATGTTGATTACCTACTAAGCATTTTGGATATATGGTAGATTTTGGAGATATATTAGGTATGCCTTCAAGCATTTGATATTTAAGTAATTATTTCATAGTATATTTGCTAGTATATCCTAGGTGTCTATGCCAAATATCTGAAGCTTTAGCTAAAAGAGTTGTGTGAGTGGTAATATATAAAACAAATAGACCATTTTTGTAGGACCCTAATGCTATATTTTCCCCTTATTTAAGAATGTGACATAGTTTTATTTTAGAGTACACTTTGAATTCTATAGTCATGTTTTGATCCATGAGTTCAGAAACTAAGAGAATATTAGTAGTCAAACCTGGGATATATAATACATTTTTGACCATCCCTTTACCATATATTAGATCCATTGTAATGTTGCCTATTCCATTAACTTCACAAGTTTTTCTATCTACTACAGCAATTGGTTTCTCATTTACCTTATGAAGAGATTCAAACAAGTATATGTTTCCTATCACATTCTTGCTTGCTCCTGAGTCTATATACCAATAATCCATGACTTGAGACCTATCTTGATAAAATATTTTAAATTTGAATCTTGTAGAACACCTTGTATCTCCCTAATGATTAGAATATGCTTTAAAGGTTGAATTTATTTTAACCCTTTAATATTATTATGAGATAAGTATATCAATTAATTCCAACTCTATATATAGGCAATTGATTCGCTTCTCTATCCAACATATTAATTTTCTAAATTCCAATTATATATATAGTTTGAAGTAGTATGCCTTATATCTCTCTACTTTGGAATATTAGAAAACAATAATATTTGCAATAATAGTATTTTAATTTTTCCAAGTAGAAACCCTTATATCTCCTATGTTTTAAATTGCAAATATTAAACTATAGGTTTCCTTTAATTTTGCTTTTAGATGTGGTTGATTTTGCTATGATTTCAACATTATATTATAGAACTTATAACTCATTAATGAAAGCAAATTTAATTAAGGTAAATCCTTACCTTTATAATGCTGCAAATATTGTATAATGGGTGTCCTATTATCCAATGTATGCTTTTGTATTCTCGAATGTATGGGTGTTGTATTCTCTAATTTTGGACGTAGATGATGACAATAGGCTTTAATGCTTCTCTCAAATTAGTGGGCTCTATGATTTATGTAGATAATAGTGGTAGGATTTGAATGTAATTCTTGGATAGTGGGCACCTCAATTCTTGCTTATTTGACTCTCCTTAACCGTGACCTTTTAATGCTCTTATCTTCTCTTACACATTGCGCACTATTGCTTGCTATGAATGTGCTACTCTCCTTGAGTTTTGGCTCCTTAAATAGGATGGATGTCACTTGACATTGGAAAAGTATCCTAGGAGTTACGTTCAATGCTTATTCTACCTTGATGCTCTTGAGAACTTGGTGAATAGACGTTAGGATATTTTGAGTATTGGTTAATAAATCTTCAACGCTCTTGGTTGGAAATAATGATGACTTCTTTGAAGGATGCCTCTAATGCTTCCAATATGGACGTTATATTTTTGGATGCTTCTTCTAACACTTAAATAATGAGCATTTCAGGTGTTATGAGAGCTTCACCAAATTTACCAAGTGTCATGTCTTTTTTTTGCATATAGATCTTACTTCAATGTATATCAAACCTTATATTATCCTTGCCAATGCTTGCTTTGCTATATTTTTCACAATGCTTTTCTTGAGCATTCAAATTTAAATCTAAATCGATGCTTGGATGGCAACTGAGTGGTGCTCTCCTCAATTTTTTTTGGTAGTTCTTCTCAATATTTGTATGTAACTTTATTGGTTGCTTAGCAATGCTCTCCATAGTGGCAGTTCTCCCTTGGTAATTTGCCCTTATTTTATATATTTTTTACCTTATTTTGTAGTGAGTCGTCATTAATTTTACATTGGAAATACACAATAGTTTCTTAGTGTAATTCTATAATCCTTATGTTGGCTTTGGTGCTATAGGTAAATGTTTGATGATAGGTCAAAGATAGAGGCATTGTTCACCTAAACATGAGTGCTTTGTTGGTTCTCTTCCTTTCTTGGATGATGCTAAAAATTCTACAGGTCATTGGAGTATTTATATGACACTCAATATTGTCCTTTGAGTGGTTAAAGAAACTAATGTAAACAAATTTACAAAAGTTAGAATAGAATATTTGATTTTGCACCTATTTCCAATCTTCTTTGCAAGATTGCTTTTTTTTGGTTTTGATGATGGCTTCTTTGAACAATATCTTATAGGTAGAGGATGATCTGATGTTATCTTATTTATTAGACAACTCTCTCATTTGCTTGGTCAATTTAGTAATGAACCCAAACTAATATATTTTTTGAAGGAGTAATTTCTACACTAAATTTTACGTTTAATGAAGCCTTTAGTGCACCTCGAATATGAGACTCACCAAGTCTCGATTTGTAGCTTATTTCACTGATTTTATGGTGGCTTTCTTCTCCACTCCTTGGAGGAATATTTTGATCTACTTGGTGGATTTTATACGTCATGATTTCTTGTAGGTATTTATTTTTAAAGAGTGTTTTTAAACACTTTTATTATTTGCATATTTTGTGCCCTTGATCTTAACAATCAATACACAAAATAACCCTTTAAGAGTAACTAGTTTAATGAACAACTGGTATAGTGCAATAAACCAATAATATTTCCATCTTAATGCACTTTAATAATATCACCTTATTGCTCCTGTTAATAAGCTCTCAAAGTATTTTCAAATTCACTAATGATAACTATAAATTTCTTAATGTAGTCCTCTTCTCAATAGTTAGATAATAGGAAGAATGTATCTAACTCCTATTAATGTGCATGTAATTAACCTTAACAGAAACTATCTTCTACACTTTCTTTGAGGACTTAAAATGTAACCTTTTTTTTTTTAAACTTTCCAACTTCTAATAAGGTACTTAATGAAACTAAGGAGTATTATGAATTAAGTGTTCAAGTAATGAACCTTTTACACCTAAGTTTCTTACCTTTAATGACCTTTGAAGATGATGGATATTTTGGGAAACTAGTTCACCATTTTTTATTGTAGAATCTAGTAGTCTTCCTTTGGAATTGTTGTTGGATGGTGAAAATTGTCCCAATATCCTCCAATGATCACTAATTCAACTTCTACAATAAGACCTATTGTGGATTTTCTTATAAAATAATCTCTTACAACATTGTTTGCATGCAACGACACATAATGGTTGATCTGGTTTGCAAAGACACATCAGATTTTAGACCTATACTAGTAATGGTGGTCTCTTGTGTCTCTTCCTATTACTATTGATATACCAATGATGGTTTTGGAACTATACCATCTAATGAGAACATTGAGAGGAGAGCATCAATGTAGTCTGTTATTTAAAATAATAGAAATATATAAGTAGTATGGAACTATGAGTCCATTATATAGGAAGAGATATTTCTTGGTCCTTACTATTTATATGAAACTTGGTACCTCTTACATGACACTTGGCATGATATCCAAATAATGGAATATATTCCAACAAGAAATGCATCTAAGGTCATTGACTAGAAAGATGCCAAAGTTTGAATCTAGGTAGGCATCATCAATTTTACTTAAAGTGGATGATGACCTTTTCAAAATGAGTGTAAATGGATGGGATTTATTTGGTTCCTCTTCCTCTATCACAACTAATAGAATTTCATGGTGGTATATCCTTTATATTATAAAGATTTTATCATGGGATCAAATTGCAACACCTTTTGCCTCTATAGGGGATATTCGTGTCATATAAAAGGGCATATATTTTAGCATATATTTCCATGGCACCACCATGAAAACTAAAAGAATGGTTTGTAGGAATATTTTGGAAGAGTAAGATATAATGTATGAATCATAGGATCACTAATTTTCCTTGTCACTAATTATGTAGATACATCCAAATGGAGCCAAAGTGTTTTTTTCCAGATTCACTTAGCTATTGGGTTGGTTAGGGCCATGTTCCTAGATCAAATATGATATAAATTTGAACACATTTATCACTACTAATTCATTTTTAGGATATATATTATGATTATTTGGTTGACTTAGCAATTAATATTGCCATATTTAGGACCACATTTAGACATTTTTCATATAAATGTATGCCTTGGACCACTTAGTGGAAAGCAAGTAATAATAATATGACAACTAAAAATAGTCGAGGTGGCAAAGTGTATTAGAGTGATCCAAAAAAGTAGGGCTCACCAAGTGGTAGGTCAATATTGGCTACTACTTTATGAGGTTATAGGCTTTAATTTTTAAATTTTGTAGGTCCATTAGGTCAAAACTTCTAAAGACCATGACTTTTGTATAGGGAAGTGTTTTGAGCCCAATTTCTTAAATCACATGATATTTTGAGCTCTACACTCTAGTGGCATTATTTGATGGACTTGTTGTTGTGTTAGAGTTGAATAATGTTAGAGGGACTAGAATACCCTAGTTATTCACCTTAATGGGAAAAATTATAGTATTTGGTCAACTCAAATAATTAACTTGCTACAAAGTAATAATCTATGGTGCATTTTAGGAGGATAGCTAGTTTTTCTTGATCATGAAGCTTAGCACCAAAAGGTAGAAGAGGATGTAAGTTTATTTTTCTTGTTGATTGAAATAGAGTTGATTTTCTATGCCAAAGAGAGTGGCCCTATAAAGGTATGTTCAATGTTACATGAATTTTTTAAAAAGGTTTTGTTACTACTAAATTAAATCACTTATAATTAGAGCTTTCTTCTCCTAAGATAGTTTAGTTTGATAATATTGAGGACTATATTGCAGGATTCAAGGCTTTAAGTGCATATATTGCATATTTTGGAGGTAAAAATAAATATGATGTAAAGTATATTAAAATTGTTCTATCTAATATCTCTCTCCTTTCAAATGTTAAACCTAATGGTTCATATCATTTCTATGTTCCTAGAATCTAAAAATTCTCTTACCCTTGATCAACTTTTTTCTCTCCTAATTCATGTTTAGGTAGCAATGTAGAATTGTGATGGTGGAACTCCTTAAATATAGGCTCAAAAATAATGAATTCTAATCTAAGGAGGATAATACCAGGGGACCATGGGCAATACTAAGTATTCAAATAAATTCAATACCACTACAAGATACTATGAAAGGAAGGAGCGTTCTACAAATAACTATTTGTTGAAGCTATAAAATATTGAAGCTAAGTTCTTGAACTAAGGTGGACATATTTTATATGATAAGAAATATTTGGATGGATCTACCTCAACTATGAAGTGCTACTAGAACATCTATAAAAATAGAGATAATCTAGGGCTAACACCAAAGATTATCTAAGAGAGAATCCAACCCCATCGATTGTCCATAAGTAAATTAGTAAAAAAATGAACCAACACCACTACCAAACAAAGGTCCTTAGATCTAGGGAATTCCTGAATTCAAAGAAACCAACCTAGAATAGACCATTTATAGTATACCAAAAAAAATTAATCCCAAGAGAAAAAGAAAAGATGAAAACCATCAAAAACACCTAACAAGGGCACATGAAATAAAAAATTTAGTTCTGAGAGGGGAAATCTTCAAATTCTAGTGAGTTTAACTTGGCAAACCTTGGAGTATACTATTGCCAACTCATAAAATACTGGGTCTCTTCTACAAAAGCAATGACCACATTTAGAGTTCCAACTAGTGCTTTCTAGTTATCCTCTAGAATCTTGAGATAAGACTTTATTAAATTAGGGGAATCCAGTAAAATAAAAAGCTTATTATCCATACGATCAATTTTTTTATTATTTGTGGAAAACATTCCAAAAGGGATGCTACTTTCGGGTAAGACCCAAGGAGGCAGGGGTATCCATTCCGTAAAAAATTCCCAGGACTCGGACCTAGCCTACCACCTTTGACATACTCAAGGAGCAAACAAACACACAAAACCAATTTAAAAATAAGTAAATAAATAAGTAAATAACAAAAAAATTAATAAAATAAAATAAAAAACATGCTTCTTGAGTGTGTCAAAAACAAAATAACCAAACACGCATAATAAGATAAAATAAACCACAACATGAACCACATAGAAAAATACAAGAACCACATAACAAAACACAAACAAGACAAAAATAATAGAACACTACAAAGACATAACCCCCCAAAAAAAACATGAAAAATAAACACAACCAAAACCTAAAATATTAAAAAAATAAATAAAAATAAAAAATAAAAAACAACCAACAAGATACAACAAACAAAAACAAAAAACATAGAAAACACTCACACATAAAGACATGAATTAACACAAAAAAAGAGAAACCCAAGAACAAGAACGGAAAAAACACAAAAACAATAACAAAAGACAAAAAAAAAACAAAACAACAAAAACACAAGAACAACAAAAACAACACAAAGAACACAAAAACAAAACAAAACAAAAGAACCCACACACCTTAAAAAACTAAACAAAAAAAACAAAAAAGAAAAAAGAAAAAAAAATTGAACATAACAATGACCTATCTAGACCAAAAGACTATTAAGGCAAAAATCAACATAGGAAACAAAAGAAAGAATAGAATGAGCTAGGGAACTAAAAAAAACTGAATGAACCAAAGAGAAGCAAAAAAAAAAAAAGCAAGAAGAAACCAGGTACCTTCAGAACTGGAGTCATCCAAAGAAATGATAGAAAGAAGAGCTTCCCTAATTTGCACCATCTAGGAGGGTGGCCATAACAAGTAAGATCACCTTTGTACAAAGCCCAATTAGCTAAAGCATAAGCACTCTTGTTTTGATCTCTAACCACATGATTGTAACCAAATTTCAAAAATCCCATCTGGATTAATTGAATCTTCTCAATAATTTTTTTTATTCTCCAATCCACCTTATGATTCTTAGAAGGAGTCTTCAAGAGATTAATCATAAGTTGAGAGTCAGACTCAACTAACACCTTTTACCATCCAACCTTAGTAGTCTTCTGAAGGCCTCTGAGGATACCATACCCTTCAGCAAGGTTATTGGAAAGAATACCCAAATTCTCAGCAAAAGTAAAAACCAGGGAGCCATTTGAAAGTCTACCAATGCCTACCACACTGGCTTTTCTAGGGTTCCCTCTAGAGGATTCATCAGTATTGAATTTTACAAAATCCTTAGGAGGAGGTTGCCAATTTCTTGTCATATCCATATTACTAATACTCACATTCCCTTTAAGTTGGTTGCGCTTGGAAGATCTAATCTTCAATATTTGCATCACTTGGTCCCATATTTGGTGGGAGTTTTGGGGGTGATTAAGGAGTTGATTGACTGATTCAACTAAGTTGGCTATGGTCTTTTGCCAAATATAGTGAATATCCTTCCTATATTGATTAAAAATTTGGTTGTTCCTTTCATTCAAAATATTCCAAAGAAGAATGGTAGAACCCATCCAAACTAACTGCCTAATAAAATGATCAACACCCTCTTGATTAGGCCAATCCCTCCAAAGTTCAAAAGTAAAGAAATTAGACCATTGTAAGCCAAGTAAAGTGGCCATTCTCCTCCATATATCAGAGGCTAAAGTACACTCAATAAAAATATGGTTGAGATTTTCTACAATCTCTTCACACATTTTGTAGATTAAAAATACAACGCCAAACAAAAGATAAAACCACAATAATGGAATACAGGAAAGTTGCACAAAACAAATGATTATTATTAATCAGTGGAGTTTAAAAAATCCTTTTGAGTACAACAGGGCCTGTAACCCTTTATTCATGATACACAGTTACAAGTTATGCTAGGGTTCTCCGAAACCCTAGCTGGCACAAATGGTGGCGCTTCCGAAGAATGTATCTTCAATCCCAACAGAGTGAGTGGGCTTTGTTGTATCCCTTGCTTGGACCACTCCAGCTTAATCAGTTGCCATCAATAAACCGGATCTGCTATCAAAAACCTGCACACATTAAAACTATCAAGGAGTTAGAAATTAATAAGAGGGCTCCACTGTGTGAGCCCTCAGAAACAATCTAAAACCCTAGAAAAAATAGAATTTAGGAATTCAACAACAGATCAATAAAAGAAAAGAAGTTACTTGCTTTAAACTAATTTATACCTGTTCTCTGTTAACGCAGCTAGACTAGGCGACACCTGGAAGTAATGTGGCTATCAAATCGACTGCGGAAGGCGCCCTGGTGCACTCGCTGAACGCCCGCGTGCTTCTGGATTAAGGTTTCAGACGCCGGTCTGAGTCTGTGGCTGTGGGTAAACACCCATGGGCACTTGATAAATTCCCGTGGGCACTTGGTAAACGCCCATGGGCACTTGGTAAAGGGGTAAACGCCCGCGGGAACTTGCGACAAGAATGGGGGATTCTGCAGAATGCTGCAGAAGAGATGGCGGCGAAAGCAGCAACGGAAGCGACGATGGATGCGGCGATGGATGCGACGAAAAGGTAGCAGAAGAGAGATAGAGGGGATCAAAAAAGGAGATAGAAGAAGTTAAGAAGATAGAAAAGATCCAGGATAGAAGTAGCAAAAGACATAGGGTTTGAGCCATCAAGGTGACTCAATTTATAATCTACTCTTAGGGCACACTTTAGGGTTTTAACGACACTTTGAACGTGTGGCTAAGATTAAAGTGGATCTAAGGGTAGAGAATAAATCTAGGTTGTGAAATGGATTAAGATGGATGGACGGATGAGATTAAATGAAGGACGGATGACTCAGATTAAATCACTTAAACTATTATTTAAATATATATATTAAAATATTAAAAAATATATATATAAATATTAATTTAAATAAATTTGGGGATGAAAAATGGTGGGAAAGGTGAAATTGGGCCAAATAATGGCGGGAAAGTGTGGATTTGGGCCAAATAATGGTGGGAAGGTGGATGACCGACATGTGGTCGATAGGAAGGTATAGATGACTTGCAAGTGGCTGGATTTTGGTGTCTACAGATGCCCCTTTTGAGTCGCTTTGTGTGAAGACACAATGCAGCACAAAAACTTAGGACACCTGAAAAGCTGGATCAGACGCAACTCTCTCTCAAGACTAAAGCACAACTTTGAAGACCAAAGAATAAAAGAATATTTAAAATTTATCAGCTTACCCCCTCAATTGGCGAGCGAGAATGGTTCTCATGAGCCAATTGGAAGAAATTCGGAAGAAAATGAACCGTTTTTGCCCCAACGGTGAAAAAGGGGTTTGTGTATGAACCATCTGTTTATGTCCCAACAGAAAAGGGGTTGGTGTACAAACCAGAAAATAATATGATTGAAGACGATATGAGTGATGTGAAAGATGAACCGTTTTCTGCCCCAACGGTTAGAAAGGGATTTTTGTCAAATTTTAAATTCCATGATCATGTAAGATGAACTCTACTATTAGGAAAGTTAAAAATTGATAACGGATGCCCCAACTCCCCGTGGGTGAATCCATACTCGTTGATGAAATTGCCTTGTTGGCACCATTGATATGCAGAGATGCAATATGAAAGAGTCCAGAACTTCAGAGATGCTCCTAGTGAATATATGGATAATTCCTCGGGTCGGAACCAATCAACCTAGGTAGCCTTAATCTCTAGTAAGACTCAAAATAATGATGATATTGAAGATTGTCCACGTTTAAGGCCCCATGAACTAGGCCATCAATGACAGCTGTTGAGCAAATTAATCTTGGTATGAGGTCACTTGAAAAGTAGGATACCCAAAATTGATTTCCAATTTTCAAACAATGAAATAATTGATGATGATAAATGGTAAGTGTCCTTATGGTGGTTTAATCCTCTTACCGAATTGCATGGATGCAAATCGTTGCAATCGCCAAGGTGATAGAATATACCACTAGATACGAGGTTTACTTTAATTTAATTTGGCAAAAATATGCATGATGAAAGAAGAATGAATGAAATTGACGATAGATCAGAAGAATTGATGAATGTTGTTAATTTTGTGAAGGTTTTGAATGTTTTTAACCCAATTTGTAAATCAATGATGAATGATGCGCTTTTTGAGCAAAATGACAAAATTTGTTTCCAAAACTGTTGTAACCTTCACAAAATGTTTTATATGATAAGAAGAATGGATGGATGCAATTTGATGAAATTTGGAGGAGGTAAGCTTCAATTTTGTAAGTTTTGTTCTTTTATTCAATACTGACACCAAACGCCGGTATGCATTTGGAGGTGGCAAAAATGCCCGCCGGTGTTTGAATGCATCATGAAATGCCCCACTGCATCTGAATGCACCATGAAATGCCCCACTGTGTTTCAGGGCACCAAAACCAGCTATTTAAACAGTTTCAGCGAGAATTTCGCTCATTTGTGCGTTCGAGCTTGAGAGAAGTGCGTCTGAGGGAGTGGAATGAAGTGAAGTGAAGTGAAAGGTTGTGTGGGAGAGTGAAGCACATGGGAGCTATGTTATTAAAAATATGAAACCCTAGGGGGTCCCACTGTGATCGCCATTTGTAGATTAAAAATACAACGCCAAACAAAAGATAAAACCACAATAATGGAATACAGGAAAGTTGCACAAAACAAACGATTTTTATTAATCGATGGAGTTTAAAAACTCCTTTTTGAGTACAACGGGCCTGTAACCCTTTATTCGTGATACACAGTTACAAGTTATGCTAGGGTTCTCCGAAACCCTAGCTGGCACAAATGGTGGCGCTTCCGAAGAATGTATCTTCAATCCCAACAGAGTGAGTGGGCTTTGTTGTATCCCTTGCTTGGACCACTCCAGCTTAATCAGATGCCATCAATAAACCGGATCTGCTTGTCAAAAACCCGCACACATTAACACTATCAAGGAGTTAGAAATTAATAAGAGGGCTCCACTGTGTGAGCCCTCGGAAACAATCTAAAACCCTAGAAAAATAGAATTCAGGAATTCAACAACAGATCAATAAAAGAAAAGAAGTTACTTGCTTTAAACTAATTTATACCGTTCTCCGTTAACGCGGCTAGACCGGGCGACACACGGAAGTAATGTGGCTGTCAAATCGGCTACGAAAGGCGCCCTGGTGCACTCGCTGAACGCCGCGTGCTTCGGATTAAGGTTTCAGACGCCGGTCTGAGTCTGTGGTCGTGGGTAAACGCCCGCGGGCACTTGGTAAACGCCCGTGGGCACTTGGTAAATGCCAGTGGGCACTTGGTAAAGGGGTAAACGCCCGCGGGCACTTGCGACAAGAATGGGGGATTCTACAGAATGCTACAGAAGAGATGGCGGTGAAAGTAGCGACGGAAGCGGCGATGGATGCGGCGATGGATGCGACGAAAAGGTAGCAGAAGAGAGATAGAGGGGATCCGAAAAGGAGATAGAAGAAGTTAAGAAGATAGAAAAGATCCAGGATAGAAGTAGCAAAAGACATAGGGTTTGAGCCATCAAGGTGACTCAATTTATAATCTACTCTTAGGGCACACTTTAGGGTTTTAACGACACTTTGAACGTGTGGCTAAGATTAAAGTGGATCTAAGGGTAGAGAATAAATCTAGGTTGTGAAATGGATTAAGATGGATGGACGGATGAGATTAAATGAAGGACGGACGGCTCAGATTAAATCACTTAAACTATTATTTAAATATATATATTAAAATATTAAAATATATATATATATATAAATATTAATTTAAATAAATTTGGGGATGAAAAATGGCGGGAAAGGTGAAATTGGGCCAAATAATGGCGGGAAAGTGTGGATTTGGGCCAAATAATGGCGGGAAGGTGGATGACCGACACGTGGGTGACAGGAAGGTATAGATGACTTGCAAGTGGCTGGATTTTGGTGTCTCCGAGATGCCCCTTTTTGAGCTGCTTTGTGTGAAGACACAATGCGAGCACAAAAACTTAGGACACTGAAAAGTTGGATCGGACGCAACTCTCTCTCAAGACTAAAGCACAACTTTGAAGACCAAAGAATAAAAGAATATTTAAAATTTATCAGCTTACCCCCTCAATTGGCGAGCGAGAATGGTTCTCACGAGCCAATTGGAAGAAATTCGGAAGAAAATGAACCGTTTTTGCCCCAACGGTGAAAAAGGGGTTTGTGTATGAACCATCTATTTATGTCCCAACGAGAAAAGGGGTTGGTGTACAAACCAGAAAATAATATGATTGAAGACGATATGAGTGATGTGAAAGATGAACCGTTTTCTGCCCCAACGGTTAGAAAGGGATTTTTGCCAAATTTTAAATTCCATGATCATGTAAGATGAATTCTACTATTAGGAAAGTTAAAAATTGATAACGGATGCCCCAACTCCTGTGGGTGAATCCATCCTGTTGATGAAATTGCCTTGTTGGCGCCATTGATATGGAGAGATGCAATATGAAAGAGTCCAGAACTTGAGAGATGCTCCTAGTGATTTGTATGGATAATTCCTCGGGTCGGAACCAATCAACCTAGGTAGCCTTAATCTCTAGCAAGACTCAAAATAATGATGATATTGAAGATTGTCCACGTTTAAGGCCCCATGAACTAGGCCATCAATGACAAGCTGTTGAGCAAATTAATCTTGGTATGAGGTCACTTGAAAAGTAGGATACCCAAAATTGATTTCCAATTTTCAAAGAGTGAAATAATTGATGATGATAAATGGTAAGTGTCCTTATGGTGGTTTAATCCTCTTACCGAATTGCATGGATGCAAATCGCTGCAATCGCCAAGGTGATAGAATATACCACTAGATACGAGGTTTACTTTAATTTAATTTGGCAAAAATATGCATGATGAAAGAAGAATGAATGAAATTGACGATAGATCAGAAGAATTGATGAATGTTGTTAATTTTGTGAAGGTTTTGAATATTTTTAACCCAATTTGTAAATCAATGATGAATGATGCGCTTTTTGAGCAAAATGACAAAATTTGTTTCCAAAGCTGTTGTAACCTTCACAAAATGTTTTATTATGATAAGAAGAATGGATGGATGCAATTTGATGAAATTTGGAGGAGGTAAGCTTCAATTTTGTAAGTTTTGTTCTTTTATTCAATACTGACACCAAACGCCGGTATGCATTTGGAGGTGGCAGAAATGCCCATCGGTGTTTGAATGCATCATGAAATGCCCCACTGCATCTGAATGCGCCATGAAATGCCCCACTACATTTCAGGGTGCCAAAACCAGCTATTTAAACAGTTTCAGCGAGAATTTCGCTCATTTGTGCGTTCGAGCTTGAGAGAAGTGCGTCTGAGGGAGTGGAATGAAGTGAAGTGAAGTGAAAGGTTGTGTGGGAGAGTGAAGCACGCGGGAGCTATGGCGGAGATGGGAGCGGACGCGCCAGTGCAGCCAGTTGAGGTATTTGTTCATTTAAGCAAGTACTTATTATTTGTTTTTTTTTTTTTTTTTTGAAAAAAATTTGTAACAAATTTTTGTTTTGTTGTTTTGCAGCTTAGGGTGTTAGAGGCACGACACCGATTCTCCCCTATCATTTCGGGGATGAGGAGGTCATTGTCCCAGGAAGACTGGGAGATATTGGAGGCAGTGGGGCTAGCGGAGGCAGCCCGGTTGGAGGTAGTTCGTCTAGGCACACCACTAGGTCTAGGGCTCCTACTAGGTCTCAGGGGTCCTCTTTTGATGGTTAGCTTAGTGCTTAGATGCACTCTTTATGAGCCTTGGTGCTCTATTGTATATTGTAGCCTTTTGGCATTCATTGTACAGTTTGACCTTTATACATATATATATATATACATGGCTTTTATTTATTTGGTGTTTTACTCTCTTTTGTGTGAATGCCTATGTTTTTGTGATGCATGTTTTTATATGTTTTAATGTTTTTGATGCATATGTGATGGAATGGAATGCAAACTTATAGATGATTAATGCGAGACTAAGTAAAACGGAAACAGAGAATGAAATATGCACTAAGAAGCACTCATACTTTTAGATAGTTAGATTTAGCCAATTGTTATCATAATTGTTTAATCGGGGGCACCGAACTTGGTGGCTTGTGAATGGATGACGTATGGAATGACATGAATATGGAAGAAGATATGGAGGGTGATATGGAAAAAGATATGGAGGGAGACTGTTTTACAAAGACTCAAACATGCTAGTGGTATCAAACAAACTTACTAATACTGCCTAATTCAACTAGGACCAAATGTGTGTGCATGCGAGTTCATTAACCAAATCGGAAGCATGGTAGTGACTCTAGGCAATCAAAAACCTGTGTGTGTGCAAGTGTGTTCATTAACCTCATCTTGCATAAATTAGGTAACCTTGTTATGGAGAAGACCCCAAAGCTAGTTTGTCCGTATGAGCATTCGGAGGTCTCTTTTTGAGGAGAGACATGTCGCCACGCAATGAGTATACTCCACTTGCCGGGTCAAGCGTCTATAGCCCCGGTGAAGGTTAACTCCATAGTCCATGTTGTTTTTGACCTTTGTAAGCCTTGGGGATGACTACCTATCCGATCTGATTGGACAAGTAGTACGATCCTTACAACTTATTTGGGATCGGTGGTGTGTGAAAAATGTTCATTTCCTTAGAGCTTTGGGGAATCGGATTCTCAACCGAAGTATGATGAGAATTTTACCCTATCCTTACTACTCTGTTTATATTTATATTTTGTGATTGCTTGTGATAGTGGTAAGAACCACTGTTTTATGGACTATGTTTGCATGATAGGACAAACGAGGATTACCCTTTTCACTTCAAGGCACAACCCAAGGATGGTGTTATCTCTCTTTGACACAAGATGTTTTTAAGATGTGAAAATGTGATAGGTTCAAGACCGCTTTTGAAATCATTTCCCAATACTCAAGATTTTATTTAGTGTAATTTGTGATATGGCCCTAGAGAACTTTGACATGCATTTCAAGGTTTTCTTAAAACACTAGGAATGGGTGAGTGATCTGAAAACATTTTGGCAATGTAAATATGTGCAAATGGAAAATGGGTGTACGAATGACAATTCGGTTTGATGGATTTTATGAAGGTGCCCCTGATTAAGGCAACATGACTTTTGCTTGACCAAATTTTATATCCAAAAGATAGAATGGTCTCTAACATGATATGCAACTATGGCTGAAAATGAAATGTTATGGTTTTCAATGAGATGTATGCACATGAAATGCAATGTTTTTGAATGAGATGTATGCAACTAACAATGAAATGCAAATTCTTTTTATTTTATTTGTTTTTTTTTTTTTTTTGTACAAGCCATGTATATATGTACATATAAAATTCAAACTATGCGTAGAATGCCCTCAAGTGTATAACATTAAGTGGTTCGGGTTCTTCCTCTCCCTCTAAAGTGGCAAGTCTATAAGTTCCATTACCCACTCTTTCGGTGACCATATATGGACCTAACCAATTAGCCGCGAATTTATCTCGAAGATGCGGCAATGCATTGGTGTTTTGTTGATTCTCTTTAAGGACAAGATCCCCTACTTGAAATTCTCTTAGATGAACTTTGGCATTGTAAGCACGTTTCAATCGGTCTTGATAAACTCGCAAATGCTCTAAAGCATTGATTCGTTTTTCATCTATGAGTGTGAGTTGATCAAGACGTGCTTGTCTAGCAGTATCATCATCGATAAATTCCTGCAAAGAAATTCGCAAGGAAGGGATCTCGACGAGGCGGAGCTAAGGCGGCGGAGACGCTAAGTACTTGCTTGATGTCATCAAAGGCTTTATGACACTCATTTGTCCATGAAAATTGTACCCCCTTTTGTAGTAGGTGGCAAAATGGCCTACATTTATCAGAAAGTTGTGCAATAAAGCGACGGATTGAATTAATCTTTCCTTGTAAACTACGCAACTCCTTCAAATTAGTTGGGGGACACATTTCCATAATGGCTTTGACCTTGTTTGGGTCCACCTCAATACCTCGTTTAGAGATAATAAAACCTAGGAGTTTGCATGAGGTAACACCAAAGACACATTTCTTAGGCTTATCCGGATCATATGGATTATGGAGCGGGGTGAATAAGTCTTCGAAATTCATTGTCGACTTATGGAAGAAAGGATGGGCGGAATGGAAGGGAAAACCGGTGAAGACCTCGGAAGACTTGAGATGCAAAACAACATAGTTTTTCAGTTTTTTTTTTTTTTTTTTTTTTTTGTAGTGGTGAAAACCACTATTTTAGTATATACATATAATACAGGTTTGGATTATGGCTTATGGATGTGGCGGAGGGGGTGGTTCACCTCGTTCTTGTGGAAGAAGCAAGCGAAAGATGGCCTCTTGGAGAGGGAACAATTGGAGATAAAACTCGTCTTGTTCAGTGAGGGTAACAATTGGCGCCGACTCTTCTTTAGATTCATCACCATTTGACATGACGTCAAATTCTTCATAGGCTTCATCTTCGGATTCGTCGGGGTGGAGGATTTCTTCTTATGAATTAAGATTAATGCTTTGAAAAGCTCGTTCAAAAGAAGAAAGGGATGGAAGTGGTTGGTAGCCCAGACCAAAATGCTCGGTGGGTCTACGATATGGCATATCGATGCGTTCGGTTACCCCTTGCTCGTATCGACCTAGGCCAAATTGCTGCCAATTATGTCCGTGGAAATAGCGAGAGGGAAAACCCTCCATCCTTTCGATATTGGGAGGGACTGGATGCTTAGGTTCTAGTATGGTGGTAGGACTAGAAGATGACTCTATTCCCCCATATACAAAATTAATGGAATTTGGCATAGAACCCATGTTATAAACCGATCCAATGGATAAATGTTGGTCATGTGGACGACCAAAATCTTTAACTTGTTTGCACATTGAACGGTGTGATGTGGACATCTTGGATGGCATACTCACCAATACCTGCATCTGTGAGATGGACCTTGACTTGGGAGGGAGATGGACTAGATGATGGAATAGAAGAATGTGGGATAGAAGAATTGGAAGGATTTGGTTGGGTTGATGCTTCACTAACTTGTGAAACATCAGGTGGTGATGGTTGGGAAGATGGAGGAATAATAGGTGATGTTGAAGAAGGTGTAGAAGAAGGGGGTAATGACGTGGAAAGAGATGATTGGTCATGGCCACATGTGCATGTGGTCAGTGATGAAGAAGAAGGAAGATTAGTTGATGAAGAAAGTGGTGAATGAGATGGAATAGCGGAAGAGGAAGATGGTTGCGATATGATGGGTAGCTCTTCGGGAATGAGAGCTCTAGAAGAAGATGGTATAGAAGAAGTAGATGGGGTCAAGAAAAGATGAGTGGATGGCAACACAATCTCATAAGGATTTGAGACATAGTTGCAATGTTTGAAGGGTTCAAGTGTCGGCAGGTACACAATGAACCTGTCCCTCATATACATACTTGAGACATTGATGCGGTATAGAAGGGACACATCTCATCTCCCTAAGCCAAGGCCGTCCAAGCAATACATTGTATGCCATGGTCCCTTCCAAGATGTGAAACAAGGTATGCAAAGTTCGGGCCCCTACCTCAATGGGCAAGATAACCGTGCCAACCGTGGAAGATAAAGCATCATTGAATGCTTTAAGAGTAAAAGTCGACTTTGTGATAAGGGATGGCGACGACTTTAGATGACTCAACGTCGATGTTGTAATGATATTGATTGAGGAGCCGGTGTCAATTAAGACTCTCTTGAATGGCTTGTTATCGATCTTGTCCATGATATGTAGTGGAGGATCTATACTTACTGTTGACATAGGTTTGATTTCAAAATCATAGAAAGTGATGGAGGGCTCCATGCATGTTTGAATACTCCCCACAAAGTTGTTGAAGGCATTAGTATCTTGAGTTTGAAGCTCGATTGACTTTAATATTTCCATTAATGCCTCTCTATGCGGGGAGATTGTTGAATGAGGTCATAGATCGATAACTTGGCAGAAGCCATTTTTAAACTGGTAGTTAACCGGCTACTCAATGACATGATGGGTCGTTGGTGTTGAGTAGAATGATTTAGCGGTTGTTGAGAAGTACTAGCACGTCGTTGGGTCACTGTTACCTGAGGTGGACTGGGGGTTTGTACAGGTGGCTGTGGTTCAGCCTGATTTGGTTGGTTCGCCCTTTGACCCCGGGTTACTACGTTAATAGTACCCACAAAACCTTGGTATTGTTGTACATGGTTGACTTGATTAGGAGGAGTTACCTGAGTTACTCCCCCTGAAGTTGTTGGAGCTTCCTCCCGATGTGGAAGGGGTGTTTGAAATATACCAAGATTTTGATTTTGTTGGGCTAAGGGGCTATCCAATTTAATGGCTCCAATCTCAATAAGATCTTGGATCACATGTTTGAAATTTGTACAATTATTGATATCGTGCCCATTTTGCCTATGATAAGGACAAAATAGGTACTCCTTGTAATACTTCCCCCTTCTAGATGGGTCTAAAGGTTTAAACTCGGGTAAAGTTAAGCGATTTGTGCTATATAACTTGTTGAATATGACCGCATATGGTTCATCTAAAGGTGTGAATTGTCGCTTGGGACGATTGTTTTGCCAAGGTCGAGTTTCCATGGTTGGCCCAGTATTGGGAGCTGGTTGAGTAGGGGCGGGTACCGCATGATAAGCAATTGGTTGCGGTTGACTTTGCATTACTTGTTGTTGTTGAGCCATTACGGGTTGGCTCGCCACCACTTGATTAACTTGGTTAACATTTGAGGCTGTATTAGCTTGTGCTTGTTTGTTTTGGCCATAATTATTATTTCGTTGTTGGCCCTTTTGTTGCCATTCTTTTCTACGGGGTTTTAAAACACCCTCTTGGACTTTAATGTCTTCTATGATACTTGCTTGGGCCAAAGCCTCTTCAATTGTTGTAATTGGAGTAACCAAGAGATAGGTTTTAAACAACTTCGGGTGAACATTTTGGTTAACTCCTCCATTGGTAGGGAGAATGGCGGTTTATTAATGATAGCCCTCCAACGGTTTCCAAAGTCATAAACAGTCTCATCGTCATGTTGCTTGAGCTTGTATAAGTCGGACAATGAAACTCTCTTTTGTACATTCGGGGAGAATCGTTCTAAAAATAGATTAATCAATTGCTCGTAAGCATAAATGCTATGGTGAGCTAAATGATTGTACCACTGTACAACATCTCCTCCTAATGTCTGAGGAAAAGTTATGAGCATAAGAGCATCATTATTTTGGATTCTAAAGCAAGCATGCATGAATGAGCTCACATGTTCATGAGGATCCTCAGTTCCTCGAAATTTGTCAAACTTCGGTAATGTGAAATCTATCGGATATGGTGGTGAAGGTACCGAAGGATGAATTGGTTGATTGATCAATGACCTTAGCGTAGGTTTCGACTAGATGAGCCAGGCATGTTGAGCATAAGGTTGTCAATCTGTTGTTGCATAGCATGGAGTCGTGGATCTTCATTAAAATTTTGACTTGTTTGATGATTATGAGGATGCAATGGAGGAGTGGAAAATTGATGAGATGGGATGAAATTGCTTGAATTAGGCGGTGTGGAATGGACAGGTTGTTGGTATGGATGATACCGAAAAGAAGGTGATTGGGGTAGATGATGAACTGGACTAGGTTGGGAGAAAGGTGGGGTAGGAATGGACACCACCGAAGATTGGGGTACCCAGGTGGGGCCTGAGCTAATAAAAGTTGGCTGGGTAGAAATTGGTTGGGGTGTAGGATTTACTACGACAGGTGGTTGGGCATTTTGTTGCTGTTGTTGCAAAATCAATTTGTCGAGATACTCCTTAACCTTATTAATCTCTAACCCAAGGGAGGTGGGATGATTGGATGAAGGTGGAGGGCAGGCTGCCATGGTAGTCACAGAAGACTGCATAGCAGGGGCGATGAAGTTGGGAGGGCGGGCTGCCATGGTAGTCACGAGGGACTGCACAGAGGAGCAATGAAGGTGGCTGAAGTAGGCGATACAGGGAAGGAACAGTAGGCTGTGTCCCAGGTAGGGTGAAACCATAAATGGTTTGGGAAGAAGAGGGTTGAAATTGGTTATGGCTAGAAGAGTTTCCACCAACTTCATAAAGAGAATTGGTGTACACCTGGGTACATGGAGGAGAAGGTGGTCGGGAAGACACTACATTTGTCTCCAAAGGAGGACAATTGAGCATCTGGGAAGATGTTGGAGATGAAGCCGGCTGAGCAGATACAACATTAGCCTCAAAAAAAGGGTTAGTGTAGACTTGAGTGAAACCAGCGGGTATGGTTGATGCAATATCCTGTTGAAAAATAGAATCTTGCATAGGGGAATCTTGGATTGGCTCAAGGACATAGCCAGTGCCATCTCTTAAGTGAGTTTGCACTTGGGCCATATCAATGTGGACAATATGAGAGGAATTGTCTTCCTCCATGGGCATGGCCATGTGGTAGATGGTAGAAGGACGTGAAAGACCTGCGAGCGAACCTCGCTCGAAATTCACTAGGATAAGTGGCCATGTTGGTGGTGGGGATGTTATGTGAATTTCCCATTTGATTATTTAGATTTAACATTTTAGATTGATTCCTTGTTAAGACCATAGAGCAATAAATCTAAACAAATTCAGAAAAGAAGAATGCAAAACTAGAATGATAAATTTACACTACAGAAATTATCGAGAAAACAGATCACAACCTAGGTTTCCACCAATGTGTCTTACCTTGCGGTTAATTAATTATTTTCTGATCTTAATCCGTAGTAAATTTTAAGTGTCCAGGTTTATGAGTTTTGCATGTGATCTAATCTTGAATTATTCACAAAAAAGGTAAAAACTATGGCTAGGAAAGGACAACGAGATTCTTCTTGGTGATGAAATCCGGCAAGTTTGCTCGGGGGTGACCTATGGTGTCTAAGGCGAGAAGTTTAATGGATGGAGATGAATTCCACCGTCACTAAACTTCAAGCAATACCTAGTGATGAAATCCAGATATTACTGTTTTAAATGCAATATGAAAATGCAATGAATTTTTTTTTTTAAATGTTTTAGTTATCTAATGTGTACATACAAGGCTATAAATCAAAAGTTCTAATGATCTAAGCAAGAGGCTACGAAAACATGTCATTTCCTCCGAAGAAGTGAAGTACACCGTTTAAAACCCCCTGCCTACCAATGATATCAGATATCAAAGGAGCAACCGGAAGGTTCGTCCACTTCTCTGCCTGGAATCACCCAATGGCAGGAGTACTATTGACATCCAATCAATAGTCCTACTTAGATAATTAAAACAAATAATTCGTAGCTATTCTAATATGCAGCTAGGTATGCAAAATTTTTTTTTTTTTTTAATGCAAGCAACAATCAATAATGCAATGCAAAGAAAAATGTAATTAAAAATAACTGTTCTTTTCCAGATTACTTAGTTTTTGTTCATTTTAAAGTAATGATCTGAAAAAGAAACAAAATATGGCAGAAAAACCAAAAACGTAAAAAGTACAGCACTTACTTGGAAGCCTACGCTTTTCTATAAAACTGACTTCAAACGCCCACGGGAGTCTGCACAGGCTGAAACGCACCTCTGCGTTTCGTATTGGACTTCCAGACGCCCCTCTGCGTCTGCTGCGTTTTCTGCAAACTCAGAAACCCTAGTTCGTTGGAACAGCGAATTTCGCGATTTCTGGAACCTGCAAAATAAAACAGAAAACAGGAACAGATTAGTAAAGCAAGTATTAAAAATATGAAACCCTAGGGGGTCCCACCGTGATCGCCATTTGTAGATTAAAAATACACGCCAAACAAAAATAAATAAAACCACAATAATGGAATACAGGAAAGTTGCACAAAACAAACGATTATTATTAATCAGTGGAGTTTAAAAACTCCTTTTGAGTACAACAGGGCCTGTAACCCTTTATTCGTGATACACGATTACAAGTTATGCTAGGGTTCTCCGAAACCCTAGGCGGCACAAATGGTGGCGCTTTCCGAAGAATGTATCTTCAATCCCAACGAAGTGAGTGGGCTTTGTTGTATCCCTTGCTTGGACCACTCCCGGCTTAATCAATTGCCATCAATAAACCGGATCTGCTTTGTCAAAAACCCGCACACATTAACACTATCAAGGAGTTAGAAATTAATAAGAGGGCTCCACTTTGTGTGAGCCCTCGAAACAATCTAAAACCTTAGAAAAATAGAATTCAGGAATTCAACAACGAGATCAATAAAAGAAAAGAAGTTACTTGCTTTAAACTAATTTATACCTATTCTCCGTTAACGCAGCTAGACCAGAGCGACACACGGAAGTAATGTGGTACATCAAATCGGTTGCGGAAGGCGCCCTGGTGCACTCTTTGAACGCCCGCGTGCTTTTGGATTAAGGTTTCAGACGTCGGTCTGAGTCTGTGGCTGTGGGTAAACGCCCACGGGCACTTGGTAAACCCGTGGGCACTTGGTAAACGCCCGTGGGCACTTGGTAAAGGGGTAAACGCCCGCGGGCACTTGCGACAAGAATGGGGGATTCTACAGAATGCTGCAGAAGAGATGGCGACGAAAGCGGCGACGGAAGCGGCGATGGATGCGGCGATGGATGCGACGAAAAGGTAGCAGAAGAGAGATAGAGGGGATCCGAAAAGGAGATAGAAGAAGTTAAGAAGATAGAAAAGATCCAGGATAGAAGTAGCCAAAGACATAGGATAGAAGTAGCAAAAGACATAGGGTTTGAGCCATCAAGGTGACTCAATTTATAATCTACTCTTAGGGCACACTTTAGGGTTTTAACGACACTTTGAACGTGTGGCTAAGATTAAAGTGGATCTAAGGGTAGAGAATAAATCTAGGTTGTGAAATGGATTAAGATGGATGGACGGATGAGATTAAATGAAGGCTGGACGGCTCAGATTAAATCACTTAAACTATTATTTAAATATATATATTAAAATATTAAAATATATATATATATATATATAAATATTAATTTAAATAAATTTGGGGATGAAAAATGGCGGGAAAGGTGAAATTGGGCCAAATAATGGCGGGAAAGTGTGGATTTGGGCCAAATAATGGCGGGAAGGTGGATGACCGACACGTGGCTGACAGGAAGGTATAGATGACTTGCAAGTGGCTGGATTTTGGTGTCTACAATTTGTAGATTAAAAATACAACGCCAAACAAAAGATAAAACCACAATAATGGAATACAGGAAAGTTGCACAAAACAAATGATTATTATTAATCAGTGGAGTTTAAAAACTCCTTTTGAGTACAACAAGGCCTGTAACCCTTTATTCGTGATACACAGTTACAAGTTATGCTAGGGTTCTCCGAAACCCTAGCCGGCACAAATGGTGGCGCTTCCGAAGAATGTATCTTCAATCCCAACAGAGTGAGTGGGCTTTGTTGTATCCCTTGCTTGGACCACTCCGACTTAATCAACTCGCCATCAATAAACCGGATCTGCTGTCAAAAACTGCACACATTAACACTATCAAGGAGTTAGAAATTAATAATAGGGCTCCACTGTGTGAGCCCTCAGAAACAATCTAAAACCCTAGAAAAAATAGAATTCAGGAATTCAACAACAGATCAATAAAAGAAAATAAGTTACTTGCTTTAAACTAATTTATACCTGTTATCTGTTAACGCAGCTAGACCAGGCGACACCTAGAAGTAATGTGGTCATCAAATCACTGCGGAAGGCGCCCTGGTGCACTCGCTGAATGCCCGCGTGCTTCTGGATTAAGGTTTCAGATGCCGATCTGAGTCTGTGGTCGGGTAAACGCCCGCGGGAACTTGATAAACGCCCGTGGGCACTTGGTAAACGCCCGTGGGAACTTGGTAAAGGGGTAAACACCCGTGGGCACTTGCGACAAGAATGGGGGATTCTGTAGAATGTTGCAGAAGAGATGGCGATGAAAGCAGCGACGGAAGCGACGATGGATGCGGTGATGGATGCGACGAAAAGGTAGCAGAAGAGAGATAGAGGGGATCAGAAAAGGAGATAGAAGAAGTTAAGAAGATAGAAAAGATCCAGGATAGAAGTAGCAAAAGACATAGGGTTTGAGCCATCAAGGTGACTCAATTTATAATCTACTCTTAGGGCACACTTTAGGGTTTTAACGACACTTTGAACGTGTGGCTAAGATTAAAGTGGATCTAAGGGTAGAGAATAAATCTAGGTTGTGAAATGGATTAAGATGGATGGACGGATGAGATTAAATGAAGGACGGACGACTCAGATTAAATCACTTAAACTATTATTTAAATATATATATTAAAATATTAAAATATTAAAAATATATATATATATATATATATATAAAATATTAATTTAAATAAATTTGGGGATGAAAAATTGCGGGAAAGGTGAAATTGGGCCAAATAATGGCGGGAAAGTGTGGATTTGGGCCAAATAATGGCGGGAAGGTGGATGACCGACACGTGGCTGGCAGGAAGGTATAGATGACTTGCAAGTGGCTGGATTTTGGTGTCTACACATTTCCATCTAAAAGGGCCATGAAAACCATGCTTCATAAGTTGCCCACCAATAAGTACCCTACGATGCAATAAAAGCCAATTAAAGAACCTCACCTTAGGCCAGAGCTTTTGAGCCCACAATCGAGAAAAAATGTCAGAAGAATGGTTGGGATTATTATGGCATAAGGTAAAATAACCTTGAGCAACTGAATACTCACCCTTAGTAGTGTTGTTCCATCTAAAAAAATATTTTTCATGGGACCAAGAGAGGGATCTCATATGAAGGATGCCTTGGATATCTTATATTTGCCTTTCTAGGATTTTAATAGGCTAGTCCTCAATAGGGATCCAATATCTACCAATATTTTATTTATCAGTATGGTACTGACAGTAATTAGCCACCTTTATCCAGTTAGCTCGGTGAAACTCCTCCATCCAAGGCCTCCAATCGAGAAACTAAGTTATCAAAGGCTTGTGACCATCCCAAGAATCTGTCCAAAAATTTGCCTATTGACCATTATGAATAATCCAAAATAAATTTTTCTTTATCAAATCCTCACCAGTATTAAGAACTGCTAAAATGGGATAACCTTTGGTAGGAAGTTGATAGCGAACAAGGTCTTCAGGACTTTTGTTCTCAACATATTTAGCATGGAGATTATTGGTCCAAAGAGCATTGGGGTTATGCAACATTCTCCAATATAATTTAGCTGCTAAAGGTTTGTTGTTATCAATAGAATATTGGAATCCTAATCCCCCTTCATTCTTAGGAAGACATAAAGTATCCCATTTCATCAAGGCCCATTTTATTTTCTCCTTAGTACCACTCCAAAGGAAATGATGATTGATTTGATCCAATTATCGAAGAACATCCTTTGGGATATTCAAAACAAAAGAAACATAAATAGGAATAGCTTGAAGGATTGATTTTACCAAGGTGATTATAACCCCAGAAGAAAGCTACCTGTTGGTCCACTTTCCAATTTTCTTCTTGACTTTGTCCAACAACCAATTCGAATATTTATTTTTCTGCCTTTGAATATTTATGGTAATACCTAAATAAGTGATTGGAAGGGAGGTCTTATTATATTTTAATTTATCCAAGACCATGGATTCCTGTCTAGCAGAGCAGTGAAAGAAAATAACTTTAGATTTTTCTTCATTGATCAACTGCCCAGTAGCCTTAGAAAAATAGCTAATGATTTGCTTAATATTAGAAGCTTCCTTAACTGTAGCTTTACCTAAAAGAGTAGATTCATACATAAATTGAATATGAGATATAGGTATATCTCCATGAGAAATGGTAACTCCCTCAAGGGTTTTTTTTCCCTCTTTTTTTTTATAGTCCTACCCAAGAATTAAGCAAGAATGATGAATAAATAAGGGGATAGCGGGTCACCTTGCCTAATACCTCTAGAAGCTGGGAATGACTGAGAAGGCCTACCATTGATAAGAACTAAGTAGGAAACTAAAGAGATACATCCCATAATACAATCCATCCAATCCTTAGAGAAACCAAATTGCCTCAAAACTTTGATAAGGAAGTGTCAATCCACTCTGTCATAAGCTTTGGATAAGTCTAACCGAATGAACATGGAAGGAGATTTTTACATATCCATGGAATGGATGGCTTCTTGAGCAAGAACTTTGTCATCTACTATTTGACATCCTTCCACATAACCCCCTTGCTCTGGGGAAATAATCTTATGCAAAAGACGCTTCAACCTTTCTGCCATGATTTTAGTAATGATTTTGAGAAGAACATTACATAAAGTAATAGGTCTAAAAGCTGAGATATGATCAACCTCTTGAGATTTTGGAACAAGAGTAATATAAGTTTTATTGATAACCTTCAAAATTTCTTTGGATTTCCTGGCTTCTTCCACCACCTCTAATAAATCAACATGAAGGATATCCCAGAACTCTTGGTAGAACTCAATGGGAAAACCATCAGGACTTAGGGTTTTCCATTTTTGCATTTTAAAAACTACTTGTTGAAGCTCATTGATAGTAACAGGAGTAGTCAAAATAGAGTTCTCCTCAGAAGTGATAAGAAAGGGGATAGATTGAAAAACATTTTGTTGTGAAGCTAAGTCAAGAGAAGTAGCAGCAAAAATATTGGAAAAGTAATCAACAACAATAGAGTTCATGCAATACCAAGTATAAACAACATCTCCAAAACCTGATTTTAAGGAATAAATAAAGTTGTGAGATCTTCGAGCTAGAAGATATTTGTGGAAGAAATTTGTGTTTCGATCTCCTTCTTTGAGCCATTGAATTCTAGATTTTTGCTTCTATAATATTTATTCTATTTTTTCCCATTCCTCTAACTGAGTTGTGACTTTAATTTCATTTGCACTTATCTTCTCTATGAGGCCATCTAAATGGATTTTATTATTCAAATTTTCAAGATGAGTAATAACTTCATGTTTTTTTATGAACATCCCCAAACTCTTTCCAGTTCCAAGTCTTGATTTTGGATTTAATGTATTGTAGTCTTTTGGCAAAACAAAACATCTTAGTCCCATGCCTAGGTTTAACTTCCTTCCACCATTGTTGCACATGAGGTCTGAAGGAAATGTCTCTAAGCCACATTAATTGAAAATGAGAAGGAGAGAAACTCACACTGGTTTTCCACATTTCCACCATGACTGGCCAATTATCCAAACCAACATTATTAAGAGTCTCCACTTTAGGAATGGGACCATTGATTAAGAAATTTTCAGAGAGCAAAAAGCTATCCAATCTCTCCATTATACAAGCTAAGCCTTACCTTCTATTAGACCAAGTCATAAGGCCATTATCTGGTTGGATATCCACAAGATGGAGGTTTGCAATATATTATCTCATGAGGTCAGTGCTTTTATCCAAATTTCTATTTCCCCCTCTTTTCTCATCCAGAGAGAGGATGGTATTGAAATCTCCTCCGATCAAGATCCAAACTTCAGGAAAATGAGAGATTATATGAGTAATATCCTTCCATTGTCTTATTTTCTCCTCCAAATAAGTTAGAGCATAAATAGTAATGCAAAGCATAATTTGGTTGGAATGTCTACTTTGAATAGCTATAGAAAACAAACCCCAACTGCCAACCATTTGGTGAATAACTACCTCTTTTGGGTCCCAAAGACAAACAATGCCACCAGAAGTCCCTTGGGAACTGAGGGAAACCACTTTTACAGCTGGCCAAATTTTACTGGCAATTGAGTCCATATCCTCCATTAACATCTTTGTTTCTTGAAGGAAAACAAGATGTGGATGATTTATCTAAATCATTATTCTAATTTCATTTTGTTTTGAAAGAATCCCTTTGAGTCCTCTAATATTCCAAGTGATGATCTTCATTAATACGAGGGCTAAAAAAGTTGGGAAGGGCATTAATATTACCTTCCTCTACAAGCTTTTCACCTTATTTTACCATATGATATTGATTGGTCTTGCGACCTGCTTTTTGATTAGAATCCATCTTCAATTTTTTTTCCGCTTGTTTCTTGACTTATTCCAATTGAATCTGAGATGGCTTCTAACCTTGAAGAATGCTCGTACACAACCAAAATTTTACTAGATGGTTCAACAGAGTCTATATTGGGACCTGCATTATTTAAATTTTTGACATTTGAAATATTGTTTTTCTTGTGTAAATTTTCTTCCTTTTTTTTTTGTTGAAAACCTTTGATTTGTTGGTTTGTCTCTGAGTTCTTCCCTTCATATTTAAATTGTTTTTCTAATATTTGAGTTTCCATTATTTCCTCTTCATCACTTGGGACATCATTTGTGGAAAGAATTTCAAACATATTAGCAGATGACTTTGATTGATCCTTCAAAATTGATTTTTTTTTAGTGTTCTTCTTCTTAGGTATTTGGAAACCTTTTGAGTTTATATCTTCTTTCTTTTGATCAGGAATTTTATTTGGGCAAGCACTAGCCAAATGACCATATTCATGGCAAATTCTACAACGAAAAGGAATGTTCTCATAGTCCACTACTTGCTCCCAAGTGTCTTACCCAAATTGTAATGTGATATTTTTAGGTAGGGGTTTGTCAAAATTCATTAAAACACAAATATGAGCATAAATAATATGTTCAAAATTTTGAGTAGAATCAACAGTCATCATAAAAGCTCGTAAAAAGTTTCCAATTGAAGAAAAAATAGTAGGATTCCAAAATTCAATAGGGAGGCCAAAGAGTCTAACCCACACGGGAGCTATAGAAGGCATCTCTTCTTCGGCTTTAAATTTAGTATGCTAGGGCTTCATGAAAAGCCCTGCCCTTATAAAAAACCAAGGACCCCCTTGAAAAGTTTTCTCTCTATCTTCATTATTAGAAAATAAAACAAGAAAATAACCATTTGGATAAATAGAGATTTGTAACTCACCTTTAGTTTTCTAGCTTTTTGCATCCCAGACTTTGAAAGCAGATAGACTCGAACGAAAACCCACAAATCGACAAATTAGTCATCTTTTTTTGAAATCTTCAATGCCAGTATGAATGTTACCCATATCAAGCTTAACAATAGGATTTCCATCAAATGCTTTAAGATATCCTGACTTCATTTTCTTGGGATCAATATTAGGTATTCTTAGAGGTTTATGAGAAGCCCTATGATTGATATTAGCATTGGGCTAAGGTTTTCCACCACGGAGGGCATCCCTAAAATTCATTTTTGGGGCTGAGTCTTTGAAATTCTTACCCTTGATAGGGGTTTTCATAGTAGAATTATTTTGTGGGTGCATCTTAGCACTAGATTCACTTGAGATATGAGCCATTTTTTGATCAACTTCTTGAAACTTGTTTCGTGATATCTTTAATCCTTGCCCTAGACGTCGTGGAAAGGTATGGTTTTCACTTTTCTTTTGTGCAAAAAATTGGAAGCCGTTGTCACTCAAGCTCACAATATGATCTGTTGAAAGACAAATTTCTAACCAATATTGGATCCCCTACAACATTTCCTGCTAAAATATTGAGCATAAACCATAAAAATATTGGTCGCTAGGGCCTGTAGGCCCTAAAAACCAACCTTTGAAGCTGCTTGCACTCAACCCAGATGAAACCCTCACATAGCCACTTTCCAAATATCTCGTTCGCACATAGGGATCCCATACGATCGATTGTCCCCACTAAAAAAATAACTTTATTCTTAGGGTCTTGGTCCTTTGCATCTGATAAATCCATATAAGCTGGGGAGTTCTCAACCTTGAACGTCTTTGCAAATAGGTGCTTGGACCACCTAGCCTTCCATAAACCTCCCTTAATCCCTATTGGGGAAACCAAAGCACCACAAACCTCTTTTGAAGGTTTTTCCATAATTTTATCTGAGATGATGGGGCTTACCAGGTTCTCATCAAAGGCCTTAGAGTTGGTGTAAATAGGGTGAGAAGAATATGGAGAACCTTCCAAAATGAGGGTGTCTATTTGAAGAGACACTTTATTAAGAGAAACCTTTGCAATAATTCCCTTACATTTCACCATAAGGTCAAATATTAATAATTCCAATCCTTGATGAATCAAGTCAAAATATTTCCACCCTTAACATCCTGGATGGACTTTTCCAACGATGTAGAAAGAAAAGATAGGATGTTCATAAGTCTTTTTCAATAGATCTAATTAAGAAACATGATATGGTAGCTCCAAAGATATCTTTGTTCATATTAACCTTATTAGGGTTAAACTTAATTTAATATTTATAATTAACCTAAAGCCCACTTACTATGTTGACTTAGGTTAAAATTTATAATTTAATTAGGAATTTTGGTATAAATAGACCCCTCACACTCCTCATTTATCATTGGAGTGTTACATGATATTATATATGGAAAATGCTTATTTATGGATAAAATTATGATTTGAGTGGATGGATTGCTTTTTTTTTTACTTCTAGAGAGCATTGTGAATTTCGATATCATTTGATATATTAATTTAATAATTTCTAATTTATTTTTTTCTAAGATAAAGACACATGGATAAAATTGGATTAAATATTCTTCATAATTAAAAAATATCCTTGAAAATTTTAATATTAATTAGTAGATTATGATAGCTTCACATATACATTGCATCATCAATTTGAAGAACACAAGCTTATACTGAGAGAGGGGGTGAAAAATATAGCGCCCACTTTTACTTTCTTTCCAAACCAATATCAATTAGTGTCCTTAATTGCAATAACCAAATATAGGAGTGTGCATTAATGACATAGATAGCAATAGTAAGCAAGTGCACAAATCACCACATAATTGAGACACAATATTTAACATGGTTCCCCCAATGTGGTACGTCCACAAGATAATCTCCTTATAATATTTTACAAATAAATAGGGATCCTTATCCCAATACAAATTATTACTTAGATCTGCTCAAAGCTAGGCTATCCTGATCTACTCAGGTGGCCTCCATTGATCTGCTCAGCTAGGCTATCCACTAATATGCTCAGCTAGGCTATCCAATGATCTGCTTAGCTAGGCAATCCACTAATATGCTCAGCTAGGCAATCCACTGATCTGCTCAGCTAGGCAATGTTGATCTTCTCAAGTGGGCTCTCTACTGATCTGCTCACCTAGGTTATCCATTGATCTGCTCAACTAGTCAACTGGTGTTGGTATGTTTTTTTATTTTTGTTCTATTTCTTTCACTACTCACAAATCTGCCTCAATGCCTTCTCACAAGGATCAAAAATCCTGCTCAAATGCTGTCCCAAATATGTACTCAAGGCCTTCACAAAAAGGCTCAAACAATGCTGCTCAAATGCTATCCCAAATCTATCCCAAAATCCTTCTCAAAGGCTCACTCAATCATGCACAAAAGCTACCTCAAATCTATCTAGAAATTCTGTCCCAAAATCCTTCTCAAAGGCTCAATCAATCATGCTCAAGTAGCACTCAAATCTCATCCACAAATCAACGAAGGCAAGGCTCAATGATGAACTCAACAATGAATGGCAATGTACTCTTCAAAGTATGACAACAATGATCCACAATGATCTCAACAATGTATGACAACTACTCTCTCAAATGGATGATAACAATGCTTAACAATGAAATTAACCATGTATGACAAATACTCTCTCAAATGGATGATAACAATGCTAAAAAATGAATGACCATGTATGAAAAATACTCTCTCAAATGGATGATAACAATGCTCAACAATGAATGACAAATATATGGCAAATGAGCTCTCTAATGAAAACCTCTCCAAGAAATAACAATGAGGACTTTAACCAACCAAGGACAATCTCCACAAGTGATAGCAATAGGTTCTCAATAATGGTCTCAAATAGTGGCAATGTACTCAACAAGTAACCAACAATAATCTCCTCAAGAAATGGCAAAAACCTCCTCAATAATGACAATACTCTCAATGAACTCCACTAAAGCAATAATGAGCTCAAGCATCAATTTTATCCACAAAATTGATTTTCTAATCCATCCAATTATTCTTAATAGCCAAGGCACATAATCAAGCAATTTGTTTTCAATTTCAAACCCTAACTCATGTGCATGTATTCTAACTCAAGGTGGCAATTAACTAGGTCTCAAGTTCCTAGTTTAATTTCATAATTAAATCATGCACTAGAACATATAACAAGTTCAACACTTTTCATCCTTATGACTTCCTAATTTTTATTAATACATACATCAAACACCTATGCTTTTATTTTTAATTCCACACCTTATAACTCCACATACAACAATAAAAAATATATAACTTCAAACCTTATAACTCCCTAAGCACATACAACAATCATTTATTTTTACTAAATACCTTATAACTTCCTAGTTATAATAGAAATGCTTTTCAATGCACCAAAACTTTGGCAATATCAAATATTACCATGCGCTAGAGATAAATACCTTTTTACAAAGTACCTTTGCCAAAATTAATGTGCCTTCACCATCTTCAAAATCGTTAATGCATTACCAAAAACAATTCACCTTCACACCTTTACGGGAGTCGAACTCTGTTCCTCTCACTTAGCGCTGTGAAGCGCTTACCACGTGGGCATTAGCCCACGTTGGGATTTAATCCCAAACACCCAACTTTTCCTGTGCTAAAATCTAAAAACTCAAATTGCCTTCCTAAGCAAAACGCTTTGCCCCTGACAGGATTCGAACAACGAACCTACCTTGTGCAAAGTTTGTGCACTACCAAATACACTATAGGCTCCTGTGTGACATCACTTTCCTACGCTATCTCCTTGACCTTGCTCTCAAACGAAAAATATTTTTCTTTATTTCTTCGCTGCTCCTCTTTCAATGATTCTCACTCATGCACAATTATTCCCTATCTCTTATAAAAAAGGTTTTACCTTTTATTTATATGCACGTCCATGCCTTCAAATGACGTCAATGGATTTTATTAATCTCCCCAACCATTGCACGTCGGTGAATAATAAAATTCAACTTTAGACCTTAGAAATATTAAATAAGAATTTAATAATTCACTTCTTAACTTTGAATTGGGATATCTCCTTCATTCTTTTGAATTTTGCCATGAAACTTTTTGCACCTAGGTTTTATTCAAAAAACCTTTTCATCCATCATTATTTGGAGAAGTCTTAGCATAGTGGTTTTAATGAAAAACCCTTTCCAATGGTTTTAATAAAAACCCTTTCCATTGGTTTAAATAAAAACCTTTACCATTGGTTTTAATAAAAACCCTTGCCATTGGTTTTAATAAAAACCTTTACCATTGGTTTAAATAAAAACCATTAATATAATATTTAAAAATTAAATATTATATGTCTCTTGTGCCACAAAACCCTGTATACATCCATGCTATCCAAAATATCATAAATGATTATTTATGAAGTGCTTTTGCCACCAAAACTCAATGTGATCCATGTGACATCAATGATCCATGCGACATCAATGACAACACAACATAACTCAAATTGCCAACACAATTATCTCAAACAAGTCACAAAATGCACTCATATAATATAAGTCAAACAACAAACACTAGTTATATATATTATCGATTCAAGTAAAAAGTAGACATCTATGTGTAAGTGTGTGTGTGTGCACATGTGATCTAGCTTAATGTCTAATTTTCAAGCCCTAACTTGAGAAATAATATTGAACTTATATAAAAAATAATTAGTAAATTTGTATATAGTCAAACACATAATTAATAATCAATAAAATTAAATTATAGGTATAATTTACTTCTGGATATTTGAATACTAACCTAATATGGACTATTCAATTTTATTACATCATACACTAGTCATGTGGTGCTACTACATGAACCAATACTACATCTATCATGATTAAGCACATATACATCTACATACACACATACATGCATATTAAGTTAATAAAATATACAAATACATTAAGTATTTTAATATTAAAAAATTGGAATATTAGTCTCAATAATAAAATCACCAATAGAGAAAAGAGTCAATTGATTATGTTTTTTATTATATCACTTATATGTTGTATATAAAACATGGTACATATATCTAAAATCTATTGTATCATCCAAACCCTAGCTTGTCCTTTATAAAATATGGAATAAACATTAGGAATGGTATCTAGGTTGAATATAACCATAAGTGCAAAATTATTTAGTAGTCATAAAATTCATATCAGTCCATACATCATGTGTAATCATTTGTAGGTCATCTAAATTTACCTCAATGACTATAATCCTACATCATGTAACACATCAATTCCATGATGCCTCTAGTGGTTATGAAAGCCAATCTAGAACACAAGACTCAAGTTGTTTATCTAAATTTACTTAAATTATGGCAACATGTACAATTATGGTATTGTCTATTGTGTGGTATCCACAAATATACTCATTTGTAATGACTCAAAGCCTTTGTATATCATGAATACCATCAACATACATATAGAGGACCATTAAAATTATTTCTATTTAATGCAATGTCCTCTTGTCAATGGTTTTAGTGGTCTATGAGGTAGATCTTAACATAATACATTGATAAATCCCTATAAAATCTACTATATGATATAATATTATGTATATCCTCTATAATCCATGTAATTATTTCATATAAAGGTCATCTAGATGAAATATCTATAAAAGTGTCTACACTTTGTTCAAATATAGAAATAAAAACACCCTTGAGCACCTTTTGTAATAATTGCCTTTTCATAGGATAATCAATATAGTTGGATTAGTTGGTTGAATATAAAAAGCATGTCCATAACAAAGACAAATCCTACATTGGATAACAACAAGAGGAATGAATGTGTAGTCTACATTCATTCCTTTGTGTATCTTTGTAATCAATTGTTTAACAAAATCATGTGAAAACTAATTTTTTCTACCATTGACTATGAGTTTCTAAGAAATATTGGTAGATCATAGGTCAAAGAATATCACACACACACACACACACACACATATATATATATATATATATATATATATATATATATATATATATATATATATATATATATATATCCATGAACTTGAAGTTGGGTTCTTTGGTGTCCCTCTACACCAAATGCAATAATATCCTCATCCTTAGTAATATCTAGGTTAATGGTGTCATATTTGACATCACTATTAAAATCATACCTTAATACAATATTAAATTTTTCTAATTGCTCTAACATAGAGGGATTAATATTATATTATCTAAATGATAATAATTTGACACAATAATGATGAGGATTATTCCTTTACAAATTCACATGAAAAATTGTCAATGCATTATCACAATGTTCATGTATGGTCTCTTGAAAGTATAATTTGACTTATGGCCAAGCCCAACATTGTATAATGTAATCTTGCATAGGCTATGGGAAATAATTTTATAAATGTATTTATTTTATTGTATTATTTTATTATGTAAGCCCTATATCTTGTGGTTAGTTATTTTATGATTAAACCAACTTTATAACTTGTAATTAACCTTTAATCCCTCTTTCTTTGTCGACTTAGGTTAAAATAATTTATATAATTAGAGTTTCAGTATCATTAGAAATACCCACACCACTCTATCCATTGCATTGAATTGTTGTGATTATTATCTATAGATAATATATAAATTATTTATGGTGCTTATAGGTACCCATTATCTCTCTCTTTTGTCTCTTTTTATGATTTTTGTACAATATTTGAGTGGATGGATTACTTCCATTAATTTTTGGAAATAGGTGTGAATATTAACATAGTATCAAAGTTTATATGGAGCTTCATCACTTAATCATATAAAAACATTATCTGGATCCCCCAAATTTTCTATTGATTTCTAGGAGGAATTATTTCTCATAACTTCATAAACAACTTTGGCAAAAGAAACAAAGGGAAGATCCAATTATTTCTTTCTCTAATTATTCTATTTTCTATGCCTACTATAGCTTATGTTCTATTATTATTGGAATATTTTGTACCTATTTTTTTATATATACAAACCATTTTTATTAGAAAAATCATTGCCTCTTTGACTTCATAAGGGTATCTTGATTTCTTCATGGAGAGTCAACATTGTTTCCTCACAAATAGGACTTGGTGTCATTGAAAAGGAGGGATAATTGTGATGTTTTGTCCCACTTGGGAGCTTTGGTGCCTTGGATGGAAGAAGGAAAAGGAGGTATATTCATTTAATTTAGTTAAAATATTGTACAACATGTATTTTTAAATGATTGGGCTTCCTTACTATTATGGATCACAATGTCCTTCTTCATAGAGAGGGCACACCTTTGGACCTGAGCAGAATTGTTGATGGTTAATATAGATAGGTAGGGCATAATAATTCTAGCTTTTGATGTAAGGACCAAAAGAAGATTTTTTAATTATTTTCCCCTATAAAAAATCAAAATAAATTTTTATGTTTTTCAAAAATGTCACTCTAGGTCTATTTTGAAAGGTAAAATTTTAGATTCCATAACTTATATATATGAAAGTGTTTTGTGCCTAGTTTCTTTAGATTGTATAATTTTTTGAGCTCTTTGCATTGGTAGTATTTGTTCAAGGACTTACTACAAGTGGAGGGATGTCTTATTGTGTGATTTTCTTCAAATATTATTACCCTCATTCAAAAGGAAAAATTTACATATGTTATGCAATCAAAATATTTTTTCAACATTTATGGGAGATCAAAATAGGATATGTGACAATTATAGTAATTTTTTAGTATTTTGGAGGCATATGTAAAAAACATTCAAAATGTACTCTATTCAACCCCTCTTCCTACTTTGAGATATTGATTTAGATTATTCATAAAAATCTAATATTTTATTGTCTCTTCCTTCTATTATTTGTTTGCGTACAATTGGAAGTCTATAATACTTCTTCTCATAAATGGGTCCATGCAAATTTTTTTTTGGTGATGTAAATAAGGTGGTCTAAGGGTAAGTTGAAGTTTCCAAACAAGTTGATGTATGTTGTATACAAGGGAAAATTATGCTTCTAACTCTTACCTTATGTGACTATATAAGATTGAAGTAGTTTTTTTTTTTAGGGAATACTCTTGTTTTCTCTTCCTCATATGAATTCTTAGCAGAGGTGTTTGTTAGATATGTGTGGGATTATCTAATATTAGTAGTGATGACTATGGTCTAGCCTAAGGAGATTATTATGCAAAGATATTTTTTCATTAGTAGACTTATAGATGATGAGAGATATCCAAATGAGTATTCCTCAATTGTGAAGTCCCAATAGAGAATTAAGTATGGGAGGAAATATAATGTCTCCTCTCCTTGGCCCTTTAGTTCAAATTGATGAGTAGAAAATATTTTTTTGAAAATAGTTAATATTTTCTTCCATTTAATTTTATCAATAAGGAGTTCGTAAACTTGTTGAGTACTAGTACAAAGTATATGCCTATAGTAAACTAGAATATGAGTCCTATGTGTCATTTTAGTTTGTTTGGGGGGGTGTTTGTTTATGTAGTTAGAGTTTAGCCAAACTAGTAGAATTGAATTGCAAGAAAGTAAAATCTATAAGAAATTGCAGGAAAACTAGTTTAAACTATCATTATCAAACACATGACTGCAAGAAAATTGACAAAACTAAATTGTAGGAAAGTAGACACACTTGTAAAATTGAATAAAGTAGGAAAATGCATAAATTAAACACACTGTGTAGAAATAAATAAAACAAAAAACACACAGAAATAAAGAATATGAAAATAAATAATGATAGCAAAAAAAAAAGGGGAAGAATACTGCTTGGAGTGGGTCTAGGCTCCCACAAACATCTACCTAGCTAATTCACATAGTCACTCTCCAAAAGTATAAAATCACAAAACACTTGATCTTTTATTTATTTATGTAGTACCAATTTACAGAATAGGTTTGGCTTTTTGCTTCAAGGGCGACCTACATTTTATACAAAAAAAGGTCATCCTCTATTACAAATTTAGACTATGCTAATTTTATTAATTATGACATGATTTGCTATGGCGAGCACACATAGATTAATTAAAAACCTCATAAAAAATAAGTCACGCTAAAATTAACCCTTGCAAGATAATCATAGCATTCCCTATGCTTTCATAAAAATATGCTTCTAATTTTGTACACGGTCTTCAAATTTCATAGTCAAAGCACACTTTTTTATTTTGTTGGGTACTGTAGATTAAAGATACAACGCCAAATAGAAATAAAGAAATCACAATAAAGGAATGCAGAACAGTTGTACAAAATGAATGATTTTTATTAATCAATGGAGTTTAGAAACTCCTTTTAAGTACAACAGGCCTCGTAACCCTTTTCGTGATACAAAGTTACAATTTGTGCTAGGGTTCTCCGAAACCCTAGCTGGCACAATGTGGTGGCGTCTCTGAAGAATGTATCCTTAACCTCAACAGAATGAGTGGGCTTCATTGTATCCTTTGGCTCGGACCACTCCCGCTTAAGTAGCTGCTATCAACAAATCAGATCTACCACTAGAATCCTGCACACATTAAAATTATCAAAGAGTTATAAACTAATAAGAGGGCTCCACTGTGTGAGCCCTTAGAAACGATCTAAAACCCTAGATTTATGAAATAAAAATAAACGAATGCAGAATTCAACAATAGATTAATACATAAAGAAAGATTACTTGCTTTAAACGAATCTATACCTTTTCCCGTTAACGCGGCGAGACCAAAGCGGCGACGATGGATGCGGCGAAAGGGTTTAGTTCAGACTTAGGGCCGTAGAAGACTCAGAAGACTCAGGATTAATAGCAATAGCCAACTCCAGACTTAGATAGGGAAGATAAGTAGGTTTAGCCGAAGAGATAGATAGGGTTTGAGCCATCAAGGTGACTCAATTTATAATCTACTCTTAGGGCACACTTTAGGGTTTTAACGACACTTTGAATGTGTGGCTAAGATTAAAGTGGATCCAAGGGTAGAGAATAAATCTAGGTTGTGAAACGGATTAAGATGGATGGACTGGATGAGATTAAATGAAGGATGGACGACTCAGATTAAATCACTTAAACTTTATTTATATATATATTAAAATATATTAAAATATTAAAAAATATATATAAATATTAATTTAAATAAATTTGGGGATGAAAAATGGCGGGAAAAGTGAAATTGGGCCAAATAATGGTGGGAAAGTGTGGATTTGGGCCAAATAATGGCGGGAAGGTGTGGATTTGGGCCAAATAATGGCGGGAAAGTGTGGATTTGGGCCAAATAATTGCGGGAAGGATGGATGACTGACATGTGGCTAACAGGAAGGTATAGATGACTTACAAGTGGCTAGATTTTGGTGTCTACAGGTACACTTATTGTTCGTCCTATCATTGGAAAAAAGGTGTCTTCCTGGTCTATCACCAGGATAAAGACATCATATTTAGCCTTTTATTATTTGTTGAAGGTTATAACTTTTTAGTCATTGAACAGTAAGCGCTTGTTCTATCATTGGAAGGTAGGTGCAGTCCAACTAGTTGTTAGGAGACGGGTGCTTGTCCAGTGTATTGAGAGACAAGTGCTTCCTTTTCACTAATACATAGGCACCTTCTAGCCTATGATTGAGAGATATGCACCATGCCTTAGTATTTTGAAATGCCTTACTCCTTATGCCACTATCTCTATTTTATCATAAATCATTCCTTAATCACATCATGAATGTTATAAAATTCCACGTCCACATGGGACCTTGACAAAAAGGTATGAAGAAGTCATAAAGTACTGCATCTACACACATTTCCACTCAAAATACACATTAGGCATAATACATAATTTTCCATTAGATGTATATAATAATTTCACAAAAAATACATTTCTAATATAATCATGCTGCATAATTATCCAATTAAAGCATACAAAAAATAAGCATTTTTGGTGCTCATCATCCCCCATGCTAATTATTACCATGTCCTCATGGTACGCGATACTGATAACTCCCTATTTCAACCACACCCTACCAGTACTCCTTGTTCCTACATTTTTTGTTCCCTGGCTATGGCCTTATCTCTTTCCTTATCACACTTTTGCTTGCCATGTTGTTTCAACTGAGTGGGACCTATTTTTGCCTCAGGTGCTTTCTTACACTGACTGCATCATAAGGGCTAGTTGAACCCTTCCCCTATTTTGGATTTACCTGCAAACTTTACTTTATCAACCAATCCCTCTACCTTTAATCTTGTATATGTGGTGGTTATTTTTTGGAATGTAGGTTCAACCTACTTCCAATTAAAATTATTTGTAGGAAGTTGATTTGTAATGGAGAAATTAGGCATGTCCCATGGCAGGTAGTGATATGTTTTATATACCTAGGCTTTCAATATTTTTGCTATCTTTGATTTGAGTATTTCATCATATGTGTCATTCTTCTCTACATTTTTAAGTGGTATAGACTCAGGTGCTCGAGCTGGTGATAGCATAATTATATCTTTATCAAACATGCCCATATTCTAAAAATACTTTCTCATCCGTGATGGACCTCCATCTTCTAAACCATATAGATTCTAAAATTGAGCTGAATTGGTAGGTTTGATATAAATACTTGGCTCTCTAGTCATGCGTTTATGAGACTTTTGCTCCTCAACCTTTTTCTAGCTCTCCTTTAGCTCTTGTAACTACTCCTTGTGATTGAAAAATCCTTTAATGGATGAAATCCATTCTTCATCTAAGTTCAGGTTTGGCTGTGTCTTCTTGATTTGTTGGATTACCCTCCTGGCCCTAGTCTTCGACCCCCTTTGTAGTGACCTTTGTGCCTTTTTTTTTGGTTTGCACATTCTTGGTTGGTATCGGGGCTTCTACTTCAGCTATTGGCATCGAGGGACCAATCTACTTTGTTTTTTGTGGAGGTGGTATTTCATAGACCTCAAAATATTTTATCTCTTGCACATCCTTGTCCATTGGTGTGTCTATAAGTGGTTTAGCCATGATCTTCCTATTATACTGACCAGCTATGGTTTGGTCAACCGATAGCTAAAAAATTGACTATACAACCTCTATGGGATCAGTTGAATCCTATGGGTGGTCTACCTCATGCTCTTTCTCCTATCCTTATTTTAACTAGATAGCTATGCCATGTACAAGTATTTCATCAGTGGGCTGAGTGGCATTCATCTATACTACGGACTCTCCAGTTGACTAGGTAGTCCCTACTTGGCCATTTGGTGGCTGACCAGTTGATTAGGTAGCCACAATAGTTTTGGATGAATCCTCAACATTTTTGTCTTAAATTTTAATTTAGGGGGACCCTACTGTGAAATATGGCTCCTCTATTTCTAGAAAGTAGTTATCACAGGTGCCTTTGATTGATCATATTTTCAATCCTTTGGCTACCTGATTTCCTCCTAGCATCAGAGTGAAATGTTCTTATGGATACAATATTCTCCTCTGAGTCCATGGAAGAAAGTGATATATCCATGGCCTAGTCATTTTGTATGATATCATCAATCTTATCTAGTTTAGTAATATGCAATTGTTGGACCCTATTTTCCAATTATTGCACCATATCTCATAGCTACTATAGAGTGTCATTTTATTTTTGATGCCTTGCTACAATAGCCCATTGGGATTATTTAAATTTGGCCTACTCCTTTTTATATTTCTCCTACCATTGGGAGGCTTGTTCTTTCATGTTCTATAACTAGCTCTGTAGATCTTCCTCTTGAGTGTTACAATAGGATGTTTCACCACTAGCTATGCCCTGCAATACTTAAGCAGCTAGTTTGTCCTCTATCATGGAGGCTTCTTCTTCCTCGAACGAACTGTAATCAACCAAATATTACTTTTATGATATACTTATGGTTTTTTGTGGTGATGAAGCCTAAAATGGGCTTGAAATAGTTTGGTTTACCTCCCAATATGAATGTTGGGAGATAGGTGATGATGTTTCCCGTGATGAATTCTATTCAACCTACTTTACCTCCATTATAGAATGTCTATATTGAGAGGCAAGTGATGGCATTGCCTGAGAAGGGCCTAAATATACTTGCTCTATTGTTTCTATAGTTTTATGGCTATGTGAGACAATCACCTCTTCTTTATCCTCTTCATATTCCTACTATTTACTAGTTGCTTTTGCTGCAACAACATATTCTTTATCGTTCTACTGCTCATTGGTTGAGTCAGCTACAGTAACATATTATTTATTGATCGATGTAGTCCTATGCACCTTGGTATAGCGAATTAGGATTGAAACCAACCCATGATGCCCTAACATCATGATTGTGTCTACTCGGTACCAACTGGATTCATATTTTAGGGCACACATTAAATAATAGGGAATATTGATGTAATCCCCATGCAGTAGGTGATTGAGAAATCATAAGCGATTGAAATTGAACGATGAGTACTTTCTAGTGCAAGTGCAAATTAAACCACTCGCTTGAATACACTCTTCCATAAGTTTGGTATATGCCATTTTGGTAATCCTGCTTGTGTTATTTGTGTTGTTTGTTGTCCAAAAAATCATTACACACATCATGCCATATTGTCTTCCTTGTATATCCAGTTCCCTATGCATGGAAGACCGATCACCTCCATAATATATATCTCTATGACTGGTATGACCAGTTTGTACATCCTTATGATGCCATCATTCATAGAGGTTGTAAATTCACATACCACATAAGATCTTGGTCCTGGCTAACTAGGTGGTAGTATCCCATCCATTTGGAAACCTTGAGTTGGTCCCTAATGGCATTATTTATGCTTGAGAGATCCTAAGGCTCATACTTCTTCAAAGCATAAAGAATTTAAGGTCCTCCCATGGTGGTTGTTAGCTTTTTTTCTCTAGATTTCTCTATGTTATAGAACATGCACTGTTATAATTTTTAAACATTCCAAAGCATACGATAGTATTCGTGCATACAAGGCACCTATATTCTCATAATTAGTAGTAATTATGGGTATTTAAAATTATGTGCTATATTTAGATGGGTACCATTACAATTGCTTCCTTCCATACGATTGACACCACATGGCATATTGCAGATTTGGGATTGTATTATTGAATACAAGTTTTCTGGGACATGTACCAACACATTATACAAAAATAATTTCTTTATGAAAATCATGCACACACATAAAAAAATCAATACATACTTGGATGGTATTTCATGAGTTATGATATGCAAATGTCAGTGGTGCAATTTTATTGGTCGATGCACGACAACGGTGTCTTTGGGGTGAATGAATGGTGTGCAGTTTTTCTATGTGGGGAATCATATCAAATGAACATCATTGAGTACTACAATTTTATTAGTATTTAGGTCTCGTAAAAAAACTAAATAAATCATGAAGATTTTATTTTACTGTGGGACGACATACATCCCCCTTGGAAGTTAATTTATTCGTGTCTTAGGAGTATGCATGGGTCACCTACGAGAAGATGTGAACTCCGACAGTAAAAAACCAAGAAGTAAAAAGGTTCCATCATCAAAAATAAAATAAAACTACTATGTTACGTTAAAGAGTTTGACTTTGATCAAGTATGGATCTTGGTGCCACCATGGCTCTGGTCGCTTCTCCGATGTCGAATATAGTTATCATTACTGAGTTGAAATATATGCACCTTTATTTGTGTGGAAGAAAAGTGCCTCTCTCTGTGTTGTAGATACATGCACCCTTTTGGATGGGATACAAATATCTTACTTTGACTCACTAGATACAAGCACCATTTGTTATTGTGAATATAGGCACTTTTATTCTGACATTATGGATACTAGCACCTGCAATTTTTTTTAACAAATAGGTATTTTTTTGCATGTTGTATATGGGATATAGGCACCTTATGTGAATACAAGTGTCGTAAAAGTTTTATTGATGTAGGTGTATTTAATGTGTGTGGGATATAGGTGCCTTATCTCTATTGGAAAATCAACATCTACTGGGTTGACCTATATATAGGTACATTTCTTTGGTTTGAATACAGGATCTTCTCCTTGGTGATAAATTCAACAACCACCACCTTGACCTGCATATAGGTATTTTATTCCATGAGGAAGTAAACACTTGTACACATATCTAGTTGTAAGTGCCACCCTCTTGGTGGGATGTTGGCACTTATTTCGTTCGTCTATCCTACTAGAAAGAAAAAGAATGCAGGGCACCATGAACTATGACTGATAGGCCTAGTTTGACCTGACTGCCTATAGATTGCATTTAGGGTTACGTGTCCTACAAAAAATAAACACACATGTAAAGCATAAAATAGGAATCATGACCTATTCCTGATTGGCATAGGTTTCCTAGGATGCCTATATATTGCATTTATGGCACGATTTTTTGCAAAAAAATAATTAAAATAAAAACAATAAAATATTCAATAATTAATAATAATAATATATTTTTTTTTATTCTGTGGATGCATACACATCCAACTGCTAAAAAAATAATATTCATTGTAATGGGGTCTACCCCATGCCTACTTTAGATCCAATCTCATGGATTGGTGGTGCATGATACGGTCGCAACCAATGGTCATTGATTGTCAACACGATGTCGCTACCATCTATGGTTCTGACATGAACAACATCGTTATTGATGACTTCAATCACTTTGTATGGTCCCATCCAATTGGAATAAGGAGTCGTAAAGCAATACCCAATCTCCCTATTTGAACTATTTTTGCCGTATATGGCGATCATACCACCAAGAACTCAATGTATACATGATATCTATGCCCTATAATGCATCCTAATGGTACTCATATAGCTGGTTAAGCTGTTGAATATATTATTTTTGTGCAACATCTAGATTTAAATTTAATTCTATACTAGTCCATAGGATTTTAATTTAAAACTCGATTGACATCATGGCATTTTTACCATACACCAATTAGAATGGTGTAAATCTCATGGTGGTCTTCCATGTGATGCTATATGCCCACACTACTTCTGGTAAATGAGTTACCCAATCCTTTTTATTTTTTTGTACCATTTTAGTAAGAATATTCTCCAGCTCCCGATTTGTGACTTCCACTTTCCCATTTGCTTGTGGATGATAGGGGTAGTTTTGTTGTGTTAGATTTGATACTGTTGCATCAACTCCTGAATTATCTTCAAGGTGAATTGGGATCCTTGATTAGTGGTAACACCAAATCTAGTGAAAATAGATTCATTCAGGAAATTGGCTACAATCTTCTCTTTCGAGTCTTATAGTACCTACACTTCAACCCATTTAGTCACATAGTCTATACAAACCAAAATATATCTTGTTTTGCTTGAATTTTGATTAATGGATCCCAACAATTCTATTCTCCACTTATCGAAGGGTTAAATGTGCACATGGGATTGAAGTGACATATCATCTCAAGGAGTTGGTCTACCCATTCATTGGCATTTATCACACTAGCTAACATGTTTGGCTACATATTTAAATAAAGAAGGCTAGAAAAATCCAACCTACAAAACTTTAAATGTAGTCCTCCTTCCTAAAAAATGACCACCACATGGTTCATCATGACAAGCCTTAAGAATTTATGTGGTTTCATTTTCTACAACACACCTTCACATGATTTGATCAGACCTAGTTTTAAACAGGCATCCTTTAATCCATGAGAAGGTTGTACTCTTCTCTATAAAAAATTGAGCTTCTCGGGGTGATAGTGTAGGAGATACTTTATCAGTGGATAAGTAATTAGCCATATATACATACCATAGAATTTTTTCATCCATAGTAAAATGATACTCATATATAAATCAATCCTTAGTAGTTGTATGGTCTTGAGATATTAACCTAGAGAGAAAATTTACAACAACATTATCCCTTTTAGGTTTGTCAACAATGGTTATATTAAATTCTTGCAATAGTAAAATCCACCTAATAATTCTATCACTCACTGTAGGTTTATTCATTAGATATCATATGGTGGTATGACCTGTATGCACAAAAATATTATAACCTGAATGTAGTGGCAGAATTCATTTATAGCATGAAATACGAAAAGGAATTACTTATTCATGATAGTATAGTTAAAATCAACACTTGTAATATGTTTACTAACATAATAGATGGTATAAAATTCATCTCCATCCTTCTATCCTAATGCTGCCCCTATCGCATTGTTGGATGCATCAACATAAATATGAAAGGAGAGGGTCCAATTTGGACCTCTCAACACAGGAGCAGTGGTCAGCTTTTCCTTTAAAATCTTAAATGCTTGCTCACACTCACTTATCCATATAAAATCAAAATTTTTAGACAACAATGTATGCAGAGGTTTGGTAATTTTGCTAAAATCTTGGATAAATTACCTATAATACCTAGCAGAGCCTAGAAAATTGTGGACATCTCTTTGTGTTTTGGGAGTAGGTAGATTTTTAATTACTTAAATATTTAATTTGTCTACCTTGATACCCTCCATAGAGATATGATGTCCTAACATGATTCCTTCTTGAAATAACATAAAAAAATTCCTTGCTAAGGGACATGTTTGTTTCTTGATAATGTTGGAGTACTTTCTCTAGATTGGTTGTAGCTTCCTAAAAAGTTTCACTGTAAATGGTGAAATCATCCATATATACTTCTACATTCTTTCCAACCATTTCTAAAAATATACTAAGCACCACCCTTTGAAAGGTGGCAGGTGCGTTACACAATCCAAATGGTAAGAATCAGTGAGCAAAAGTTTTCTATGGACAAGTAAATGTGGTTTTATATTGGTCTTCATCCCCTATTTGAATTTGGTTGTATCCACTAAACCCATCCAGGTAAGAAAAAAATTTCCATCCTACCAAGGTGTCGAGGGCTTGGTCAATAAAGGGCAATGGGAAATGGTCTTTCCTAGTGGTCTTATTTAGCATAATGTAATCAACATAAATTCACCACTTGCCATTTTTCTTGGGCACTACCACTAAAGGTGATACCCATTGACTATCTGATATAGGATAAAAAAATCCAGTTGGATTTTTTTTTTGTAATTTAGATTTGAAAATTTCTTT